>JBBMEG010000005.1:7711161-7744281 GCA_037832605.1 Cyclanthera cordifolia | reverse complement strand
ATAACAAGCAATGGTTAAGTGCCAACACACACAAATCCTCGAAAGCGATCCTTGACAAGAAGAGGGTGAAGGAAAATGGAGGCTAATCGATGAGATTCTGAGTAGTTGGCGGTGAAAACTAAGCTTCACGAGATGCATGGGAGCTTACATTATTGTTATTATTATTTATTATTATTATGTCGTCCATCTACTTAATTTTATTCCCTGCTTTCGAGGAGTATTGAATTAGTGCCCTCTCTTTTAGTTCAAGTGTAGAGGGCGCTGAAATTACATCTCTTTTAAATTGTAAAATACTTTTCCTAAAACTAAATAATAATAAAAAAAGAAAAGGTAAAATACTGTTGGTGTGTGAAGCAGTGTTAAAGCAGGCCATTGGCAGAGACAGATACTGTCTTCTGATGAGGACTAGGTTTTATTGAAGATGGGGTGTTGCCAAATGCCGACAACGGACAATGGCCTCGGATTAAATTCATATTTACCTCATTTTTTCTACCTTACTCTTCATATATTATTGAACTTAATTAGTTTCTAAATTCAACAAAAATCTAACTTTTGTGTTCTTCTCTTTGAATGTAAATCAATCACCAAATGCAGAATATTTATTTTATAATTTTTCACACAAATGTCTTAAGGTAAAAGTTACAAAACTTAATTGGATGAAATTGAAAGTTTATAATAAAAATTGACGCAACTTGTCAAATTTAGGAGAATTGTTTTTTTTTTCTTTTCCTTCAGTCTATTATATTATAAAATACATGGTTATATAATTATTTTTCTAAATTCTGAAGAACTTTTGTGGCCAAATTCAAATGAAAACTAAATATGAAAATGAGAATAACTCAATTGGATTAGATATTGTTTGAAAGTACAAATAAGGTTAGTCTTACATTGGTTAGATAAGAGTTAGATTATAGATTTTCGATTGAGGGCAATTATCTTTATTGATATGTTGTCTTTTGAGTGAAATCAAATAAATAAAGTAATAGTCTCGATATATAGTACATCATGGATATATGAGTAATGTCAATCGAACCTTATGGATGAATCAAAAGTAAAGTACAGATGTTAGAGAATAAGATAGTATAGCCATGAATGTTTATGTTCAAAGTGAGCAAATCAATGTAGGATGTTGTTATCTCTAATGGGTCACCTAAAATTATTCTTTCCATAATCGAATTTTTTCAAAATCACTTTTTCATTATTCTGTTAATTACCCAGTATCATTCTTTCTATTTTTCATTAACATCATACTCATTAATGATCATTTCCTTCACTCAAATACAAATAATCATCTTCCTTAAAATCATTATCTATTTCAAACACAAATAACCATTCTTCCTATAATCATTTTATTTTCTATTCTCCCTTAATTCTTATTATTCATAACCATTCAACTTTCTCTCCCCAAACATTCTCTAATAAATAATATATTATGAGTCAAGATTTGAATATGGTCTTGCATGTGGTTGAACATAAATGGGTTTAGCCTGGACCTTAAGCCTCTGCTTATTAGAAACGTTTTTCCAAACCTTTAAAATTACTCGAAATCATTTGAAATATGTTTGTTAGGAGATCGCCTTTGTGCTTTTTTCAGTTAAAATAAACAATGTGTATGTGTGTGAAACGTCATTCACCTGTGTAACGATGAATACAGTACAATGAATGGTTTGGAACTAGCTAGGTTGTAATGATGGCACTGGAACTAGCAAATACTAATAAAAATAAATAAAGCATATATGGAAAGAAAGTAAGACAGTGAAACAAAAGAGACGAACAACAAAATTGGTAGAACCAAATTATTGTAACGTTTCAGCGATAGTTTGTTTGTCCAAAACAGACTATTTTTTGCTTTCTTTCTCTGCTCTTTAACAAACCCCATAACTAAACGCCGAATTTAAAAACAAACAAACAAAAAAAATATATAAATAAAGAAAAAAAGAAAAAATTTTGAAAACAAAAACCTAAAAGATAATGCCCTTTTCCTTCTGCAACCAACCCTTTTTCTTTTCTTTTCTTTTCTTTTCTTCTCTTCAATTCTCCAGCTCCTTCTTTAACTCTCTGTCTCATTTTCCTCTCCACCTCACTGCAGTTATCTCTTTCTGTCAGCTTTCCCTCATTTCTTTTCCCATTCCCAAGAACACCTTTGAATCCAACCTGTAATAAAAGACACTCGAAAATCAACTCCAGCTCTTCTTCTTCTTCTTCTTCTAAATCATGATTTCCAGAGCTGGGAATCTTATGTGGATGGAGAATCGAGAGGATGAAGGCTCTGCTTCTTGGACTAAGAACAGCATCGACAACAACCATTTCAATCACCCTGCTAATTGCTCTGTTTTGGAGAATAAGGAAGAAATGGGCTCTCTCTCTACCTTCAAATCCATGCTCGACGTTGAAGACGACTGGTCCATTGCTGCTAATGCCCTCCAAAACTACAACGATATCAATGGCATTACCTTTTCTCAGAATTTCACTGACCCACCTGACAATTTGTTGCTTCCTCCGGGAGATTCGTCGTCTTCCTGCTCCCCTTCTTCCTCTGTTTTCAATAACATCGACCCATCTCAATTGCGGTTCTTCCTACCCCCAACTCGCACTTTGTCTTCACTTCATAAGGTCATTGGTAATAACCCTTTAGACCATGGCTTCGATTTGGGGGCAGAGGTTGGGTTTCTTGACGTCCAAACTTCAAATGCTTCGGCTCTACTCAACAATGGGGGTGGGTTATTGACTGGGTTTACTGATTTAAGCCCAACTAGTCAGATGAACAGTCCTAATTTGTGCTTAGGCTCTCAATTGACAGCCCCGAATGTAACCCAGTTGACTGAAAATGGTTCTGGTTTAGCTGGATTTCAGAGTTTCGATGAGAATTTGGGAAATGCTCTGCTTCTGAATCGGTCTAAGCTTTTAAGACCACTTGAATCGTTTCCCTCAGTGGGATCTCAGCCGACTCTATTCCAGAAAAGGGCAGCTCTAAGGAAAGGTTTAGCGGATAAGGGAAGCAATTTGGGGGTTTCAAGCTCCGGCGACGGCTGGTTTTCAAACAGGATTGAAGGGGGCGTTGGAAAAAATGAAGTGGGTGATGAAAATGGGAAGAAGAGGAAAATGGTTTATTCAGATGAGTTGTTGCTAGATACTAGCATCGATACATCCTGTTTCAATTATGATTCAGATGACTTTACTGAGAATAATAACACTAAGTTCGATGAGAGTGGTAGAAATGCTGGAAATGCTTCTAACGCCAATAGTACGGTGACCGGCGGCGATCAGAAAGGGAAGAAGAAAGGACTTCCGGCGAAGAATTTGATGGCTGAGAGGCGGCGGAGGAAGAAGCTCAATGATAGACTCTACATGCTGAGATCTGTCGTTCCCAAAATCAGCAAAGTAAGAATTTCTTGGCATTATCTTTGTTTGTTGTTAGTTTCAGTCTTTGTATTTCACGTGATATTTTCGAATCTTTAGACAAGGTCATAAGAACATCCATCCACGTTTCTTCAAACCAAATGCCTTTTCTTAACTGTTTCACAATGCTTTTAAACTTGTAAGATTGATTAGATGTATTTAGTTCATAAATAGAGAGAGCGATAAAGGTGTCTAAGCATGGATCAACTATTAAGTCATATTAAGCATAGACCACTAGAAAGTTGTAAGCCAGCCCTTTGGCAATATCATGGCATGTCCTCTTTCTCTTCCTTCTCATTTCAGTCACCTGCCCCTCATCTCACATGCTGTCAAAGTGTTTTTCTTTACTCAGTGGTCATTTTGTTTTAGTACTCGATGAGACTTACCTGCATCTTGACTAATCACACAAGTTGTTATCCTAATCATACTACTTTGGTTGTCAAGGAAGAGGAGTGAAGGGAAGGATGGAATAAAAAGTAAATTAGTGATTTATAGAACATAACTCAGCAGATCAAATCGGTAGAAAAGGATTCCTTTCAATAGGTGGTCATTGTCGGATTTATTCTCTTAGTTAAGAGACTATTTCAATCATTAGACCAACCTATGAGGATTTGCTTAGTTGTGTTTCTAGTGTCCATTGAATTATAATTCATTTGTATTCTGAAACTGGGTTTGCAGATAAAGTGTAGGTTTGTGTCCTTACACAGCTGATATACAGACATTTTCATCATATCTGTCCTCTGTTTAAACTGGTTGGTCTCCAGGCTTCCCCCATTCCCTAACAATAAGGACAAAAGGTTGTAACTTGTAAGTTATCCTTCTAAAGTATCAATGAACAGTGTTAGAAAGGTAAAATAATCTTTCATTTGTCTTCTTCCTTTTGGATCTATATATTAAGGGAATATTTCAGAAGTACAAAAGTGCTGTGAGACCATGAACGTAAGAATTTTAGATTCCAAATTTTTGCTTCTGATAACGTTTGGTATGTTGTAGTTGTTTTCAGTAAGAAAATGTTCAAGGTTTTCTGTTCTTTTCTCTCATTTGCTTCATGTAGTTAAAAATATAAAACAATGCTAATGAGTGTTTTCCTCTGCCAATGACTAGATGGATAGGGCTTCAATTCTTGGGGATGCAATTGAGTACCTGAAAGAACTACTGCAAAGAATCAATGACCTTCATAATGAATTGGAATTCGCTCCTTCTGGGACAGTGTTGACACCGAACACGAGCTTTCACCCCCTGACTCCTACTCCGCCGAGCCTCTCAAGTCGCATAAAGGAGGAGCTTTGTCCTAGCTCATTTCCCAGCCCTAGTAGCCAACCTGCAAGGGTAAATTCCTTATCTTGGGACAACTTTCCTTTGTCCTTCACATGATTCATGGCTGTATTATTTGCTAAAACCCTGTCATCTGAAGAAGTGATACTACTGTGTTAATAGGTTGAAGTTAGGGTACGAGAAGGTCGGGCGGTAAATATACACATGTTCTGTGGACGTCGACCTGGTCTCTTGCTCTCCACAGTTAGGGCATTAGATAATCTTGGATTAGACATCCAGCAAGCTGTGATTAGCTGCTTTAATGGTTTTGCCATGGACATTTTCCGAGCAGAGGTGAAATCTTGCTTAAAACTAACACTTTAATCTTTTGTTTGCTTTTTACCCATGTTAATTAATACTAATCATTCTAAATCCAAGAATAATTGCATTTTTCAAAATAAAAAGTTTTTAAATGTAAATAAATAAACTCAAAGCATATCTTTCTTAATACCTTCTGTTTACTTGATGACATGACTGGTAAGAATATATATTTTCAGCAATGCAACGAAGGCCAAGATGTGGCTCCTGAACAGATAAAAGCATTACTATTGGATTCAGTTGGTTTCAATGGTGCGGCATAGATTTCTGTGGGACAAGTAAAGAATGTTTGTTCTTTGACAAACTGAACCATTCCAATTATATTTTACCTCGCTTCTTTAGCTGCTGAGTTAATCTGTTGTTCATCAAGAAAATGACTCAATTGTTGGCTCCGAAGTAAGATCTTCTGAAGTATTGTATGCACTGACTTGATGTTGAGATGATTATCACAATTTTTAGTTGTCGTTTGTGTAGCTATTCCATGTTTCAAGATGAGAATATTAGCAAAGAGAAGTGTGTTAGCAATTTGAGAGAAACTTGATAATCAACCTTAGAAATCGTCCCCTTTTTTTTTTAATTTGAGTTCAATAACAAATGGGAATGGGGGATTCTAACAGGTTGAGATCATGAGTACACATTTATGCCGCTAAGCTATTATACTAGTTGACTATAAAAAAAAAAGACATGATAATTTCACTTGTTTTATATCCCCAACTTCATCTCTGCCTCTTGCTCAATCTCTCCGCTGATCGAAAAATGATTAAGAAGGTGAATGGGTTCTTTTTGCCAAAGAAAAGTAAAATAAACCAAAGAATGGGCCCAACCATTTGAATATGTGAACTAGGATATTATACTTAGACCGGGCACAGGCAGATATGCTTCACATTATCGAAATGTTGTCCAGCTAACTAAAAGTTCAAATCATAAAAATGTGTTGTAAATTAACATAGAACAATTTATCAAGCTTTTCAACTGTTCATTTAATTTCCTTTTCACAACCAAAACCACCATTAAACATTGAACCTCGCGCTTCAACAATCTCAAATACCCAAAACAAACCAAAGGCTACGTTTCCAGCGTTTGGGAACACTTATAATGAATTTGCACCATGCAGAAGCTTATCCTTTAAATCAGTAATATCCCCATAGCGCCATACGGTATCACAATGGCATTACTAATTAGTAAACTAGACACAGGAATAACGACCTTACTTATAGGTTGTACAACTGTTTTCTTCAGGAGACTTGTCTGGTGGATGATCCACTATTATTAAAAAGAAACCTAAAAATAAGATGGGAATCATATAATATTGACATTACTTATCGATATGTACCCATGGTAATTAGAGATCTGCCAGGTGGGAGATGTGATTATGCATCAGTAATATGCACAGCAGCTCGATCTCTATCTTCCCTTCTCGGTGGCTTTTTCCGCTTTCCACTTTGAGGTTCTTTTGTCTTTAAATCATTGCAGAAAGTTGCTAATGAGGCAGCCAGATGTTCGTTTCTATGGGCTGAGACCAAATGAAGCAGAAGCGGAGAGGTTCAAGCGATTAAGTACTACTTTCTAGAAAAGTCTGCTGCATATTGACCAACTAGACAATACTACAACAAAACATCGCAAAATTGAAGTGCAAGCTGAGATCAGCAGATATCAGCACAGGCAAACCTAGGAATCGAACAAACTAACCTGAAAGTATGACGTCTTCTGTATTCACAGATTTCCGACCACCGTGATGAGCAAATAACTCAAGGTCTTTTGCCAACTGTTCTGTTACACAAGTTGCCGTTCTGTTATCTCATTGCAACACTTTAGAATCATAAACAAATGAATCAAACACAAATAATAACCAAATTATCTTTTTCTTGCTGCCTGAGATGCAATAAGCAGCGAGTAAACAAACCATTGTTTACCTAGCATATATTATGTAATTGGCAGTTCATAGGATAGTCTTGTGACTACAAACATAAGCATGACCTTACACCATGGTATGAACTCAAAGTGTTATCAGAACCTTGTAAACCTACCAAATCATTCACGTCTATGATGAAAGAATATCCTAACTTCATGGATATGAATGATATATGGGTGTTCAAAGAACTCGACAACTCGAATAACTCGTCTTTGATGGGTTGGATTGGGTATCAACTTATTTGAGTTGGGTTGGGTTGGGTGGGTTTAAATAAATGAAAATTTATGGGTTTTGTTGGTTCTTGGGTTGACCTAAAATTAATTTAGGTTAACTCGAATTTATTATTAATTAAAAAAATATTTATTTACCTACAACATAATTATATATGCACATATATTTATTTTATTTTATTATTATCTTTAAATTTCTGTTCTCTAAAAATCTTTTACATAATCCTTATAATATATATAATGGGTATAAATTGAAATTGAATGATTGATTAATGTATTATGTAGATTTATATACGTTTGTTGCTTAAACATATAAAACCGTATAGGTTAGTGCATTGGGTTGGGCTGGGTTATGATAAGGCAACCCTAATTCTCAGCCAAAGATCCTCTTCTAGAGTAGTTGAGGATCTTGAGGAATTCTATGATCCTTATCAGGTTATGTCCACCAACGGGTTCGGGTTGGGTCATGTCCATAAATATTGAGTTGGGTTGAAAAATTGACCATCAAAAAATTTTCATCAACCCTAACCAACCTAAATCATGTACGCCCCTAGAATGATATATGTATATCTTTTCTTCTTTACCACAATGAATGAAGTATTCATCTGTAACTGACTTGAAGCTAACATATAAATATAAATTGTAAAATAATGACCACCTTCTTTCAAAGATTGAAATATAAACAAAGAAACATAAGACTACAAGAACTCTCCTTCCATATCCTCAAGGCAAAGCATAAATCTTAAGCCTCAAGATTTACACCATTTTTGCTTTATAAGAGCCTTACGCCTCTTCTTCACGAGGCATCTGCTCCCAGCAGAGCATAACAATGTTAACGGCTCAAGGCTTTACACCTAAAACAATTACTGTAAGGTGCAAACCTCAAGGTAGAATGAGGAACATGTTTTTTGTCCCTCATTCTGAAAGAATTTTGATATGAACTATAAGAACATTTGACTAGAATCCGAAAGTATCATGCAAGGTCATTTTCTTAGTTATCATAATTAATAATAGTATCTACATCCTTTGCTCTTCTGGCAACTCTTTTCCTAACTCAAAGTTAAGCTTGACCAAACTTATACAGTTTCCTTCAAACTAGGTCACCCAACTTAACTACAAAGCACAGAAAGGCATCCCAACAAACCGAATGCATCTAAATAATAAGGAAACTTCAAACCGATACTGCATATAAACTACCTCAAAATGAAGGGAACAAAGCTAGAAGCGAATGGATGATAAAATAATTAGCAATTAGGTTTTCAACATAATGCAGAATGCAAGTTTAACGAAGGGTGGAATAAAGAATTTCGATGATCTATTATCATCCTGTTACGAGGTGTAGTCATGTAGAAACAAAGTGCTCAAAATAACATTGAAGTCTCAAGAAATTCAGAAAACGAAAGCAGACTAACTTGTATATTTGAACGCTAACTCAGCGACACAAGTCATAACAGGTCCTGAGATTTCCAAGCCGCTTCTCTTCGCTGCAAAACAAATCAAACAGTTCAAAATTAGATTAAGACAAACAAAATTTTGAAAAGTTCCAATCGGAGTTCCGTAATCGGAGGATAATGCTTTATCTTTCTCTTGTCGATTCTGCTTATACTACATATAAAAAGCAGACAGTCTTGGAAATAAAGAGAGTGAGATGAAGATAATTAACCTTCAGCTTCAGCGATAAAAATGGTGGAGAGTCTGAATCGGTCCCTCAACAGTTCGGCCGTGGAGTCGTCTTCTTCCATCCTAGTCTCCATTGCAGAGTTAACTACATTTGCCTGCACCTGTTTCCATCCGCCTTTATTCCCTCCTGAAATGACACTCGCGACGGGGAAAACCTTAAAACGAACCGTTTCATTTTTTCCATTTCCTTTTTCTTTCTCGAATTTTTTTTCCCTCCCTCCACCTTTCACAACCTCCTTTACTCAACCATGATTAGGGTGTAAATTTATACCTAGTAAATATTTGTCGCTGCCATCTAATTTCATAGTTTTATTAGTTTTTATGGGTATGATTTGGAAAAAAAAAATAGAGTTTAATTCTTAGAATGTGTATAATTTTATGCAATGAATATCAGGTCCGAGAAATCACATCGAGCCCAAAGAGAGTGACCAGTGAAGTTGAAAAGTCCACCAATGTATCTTGTAAAAGAGATCGGCTCATGAACACCCATGGTCGGGCGCAGCGGCGTCAATTCCTGGCCAAGTAAAAGAGATCGTTGCCCAGTCATCTACAACCGGGCGCCGCCGTCAATCCCTTTATTGATGGTTGGGCACCGACATTGATCCCTTACAAGGGATATGAAGCGATGTCGATCCCTTACGAAGTAATACAAGGTGACGTCAATCCCTTCCAAAGCCAAGTCGATCCCTTACGTTGGAAGGTATATAAAGTGAAGTAGATCTCTTACGAAGTGATGCCGAACCCTTATGAATCGACATCAATCTCTTACGAAGCCTTCGCCGATCTCCATGGAGCAATTGATTATCCTACGTAGGGGCGAAAGGAAAAATCGAACCAAACTGAACCGAACCAATATTGGATCATTCAATTGGATATTTTTAAAAACTGAAAATTTATCGATTCAGTTTCGATTCTTGATAGAAGAACCGATAAAAAATCGAACCGAACCAAATGTATAAATAATAAGAAAGAAAGATATATGTTCAAATTTAAATTGAATTAAAGAACCAATTTGAATATGAAAATATAAAGTAAAAATATTGTAAATGTTGTGATACCGATGAAAAATATTGTGTTTTATTAGTAAAATGAAAGTTTTTAGAATAAAATTAAAAAAAAATTGAAAATGAGACAAAAAACTTAAAAAAAATAAATCATAAGTTTCATCGAAATCAAAATCGAACTGAACCAATTAAAAACTGAACAAATGGTTATCCTTTATTGGACATTAGTTCGGACCCAATTTTTAAAATATCGAGGATATTAGTTCGATTATCGATTTGGCATAGAACCGAAGAAAACTGAATCGAAATCATCTTTAATCCTATAAAGTTGTCACTTATCCTATGATGATCAGTTTAATCCAATGACATGTTTGTTACAATCAAATGCAACTTCCAACATGTAATGGGTGGATGAAACATTATATATTAGACAATTAATATGACAGTAACGGTTACACTATGTTAATGCTTTATATGCTCAGATCAAAGCTAAAGGGAGGCAAACAATTCTCGACCTTAAATTCAGCTTCACTCTAAATTGAGTGTTGGAGAATTTAGGTTTGAAATTATATATACTAAAAAAGAAAAAAAGTTTAGACCAAACATATAAATCACCTACATTTTTTTATCCCATATTATACTCTCTTTTTTTTATTATTATTATCGTTTGTTTACACTAGCAAGAGATTAGAAAAATATATAGTTGCAAATAATCGGATTAAATTTCATTTTGTAGAAATTAATAGACTATTTCTTGTAGGTAAGGGTAATTACTCTCGTTTAGATAGACAATCTTCCCTGGCATCTTACCAAGATGTTTGGATGAATAATTGTAAAGTTTTTATTCCAAGTAATTAAAAATAATAAATCATTTTGAGTAGTTATGAAAGAGAAATTGTAGTAATAACAGTTAAGGTGAGAGACGTTTTGGATATGGTTTCTCGAACGTCTTGGGTTTGAGAATTTTGAGAATACTTGATATATAAAATTCTGGAAGTGTCCAGAGTTTTACTCTTGGGATGTGGTATTAAACTCTAGATGCAATGAGGATCATATATCAATATAGGTAGCTTAATTGTAACTTTGCTTGGCTTAGTGAGCTAGTTGCATCTGTCGGTCTCAAAAAAAAAAACCAACATAAAAATATAATTTAGAGTTCATTTATACTATTTGATATATTTAAACATTTATCGAAAGTAAAATGATAAATACATTAATTTAATGACCAACAATTATCATATGAGAAATATAATATATTTCTAAAATATTTCGTAAAATTTGCAAAACGTTCAAGGATAATTGTGACAAAAATCCAAAATTTAGAGATTTGTTGCATAATTTAGCCAAGGGAAAAAAAAAAAAGAAAACTATAACATAAACAGCCCATCGGAAGCTGAAAGTCCCGAAGAACGGAGAAGTGAGCAATTCTTCTTACCAACATCTATAGAGACGAAGAACATGGCGGAATCGGCGGTAGAGAACGATGTAACCAACAGCAAGGAAGAACAAGAAGAGGCTTTGGTCGCTCTGATCGATCATCGCTGCCGTGAAGTTAAAAATCTGAAGCAACGTATCTCATACTACACTTCGCAGGTTTCTCTTACTCAACATCCTCATAGGTTTTTCTTTTTCATTCACTTATTTTCTTTCGATTTTCGCTGTAACCTAGGAGAAATTTGTAGTTTGTGCGAGTAGAATTAGAATATTATGATTACATAATTGCTTCATTGATCGATGAAATTTCTTCGACCGTTTTCCTATTGGGCATTTTCAATTAACCTTCCTTTCGTAAGCGGTCTGCAGCTTCAAGAAGCAGAGAAGAGATTACACGATTCGGAATTTAAATTGGCTCGGCTTAGACGCCAAAGCAATGCGGTTTCATCCAAAGATTCTCTGAAAAGTAGAGCCGTAAGTGTGAAAGTGGAGCAAACGGTAGATGAAGATAGCAAACCCCAGATATTTTCCAAACCAGAACTTCTAATTCCCGCCGTGACTCCAAAAAAATCTCAGAACAGTGCATTGGCTGGGAATGGAGTACAGAGTGCAAATAGTTCCCGGCCTCAATCCAGTCCTTCTCCTATTAAGAATGTAAAAAAAGTTGAAGGGGACAAAAATATAGGCAACTCTTCTCTTCGAGAAACTTCGAACAATTCAGATAGAGGGACAAAAAGGAAGCTTGGTAAGACTCGTTGGTCCAAAATTCTGTGTTAGTTTCCGCTTTCAGCTGCAACTTCAATAGCATATTCTAACTTTTAACTCTTTATTCCAGAGCAGCAGTGCAGGGAACATAAAGAGTTGATTCCATCAATACGTAGCAGTTCATCGCCCTCTCAAATCCGCTGCTTTGGAAGCAATCACATCTCTAGTCAACATAAGAGAAAGTTGAGGAGTCTCATCTCATGCCCAGTTAACGAACAGCTATTTGTTACCAGGTAAATAGATAAAGATTGTATAGAATTTATACACTCAAAAAGACCGAAGAAACCTTTAATTAAAACTATGACTAGAGGCTCCAGTTCCTTCATAAAATTATTGTTTCTTAAGGCATAGTGACTTGTCAAACGTAAAGAGAAAGTGATGCTTCTCTTCTTCTGAAATCACATTTACTTCTCTCTATTTCCTGCCAACTGTACAGTGATTAAGAAAATAATCCATATATACTTCGTGGAACAGCTTAACATACCAGATATTAGGTTAAGATTAATTCAGGTTCCCTATTCATCGTAAAATATTTGTTCTTGAAATTTGATTTGATCTTTGGCCAGGCGGTGCCTGCAGTATGTAGAATTAGATTGATTAAAAACAGCTTTCTTTCTTTTTCTTTTGATTGGAAATGAAAACATTTTCAACAATAAGAATCCTCTTTGAATCTCTCTATGAATCTATAATTTGCAATGCTATTTTTGGTGTAAAAGCTTATCTCCTTGAGTAACTATAGTTTTTCCACCCTTGTTACACAAGGGTAAAGTATTATGTAATCTGTTTCGATAGGATGTTTTTCCCTTTCACATATCAATGAGAGTGTTTTTGAACCCTTGGATCTCTTAAAAAGTTGAACATCCATTGGAAGGAAAAGAAAACTAAACATTCAAATTATTCTTAATCATCATATTATGGTTTTGTCATTATTCTTACTTCTCTGGTTCTTCACCCAAAGTGGTTGAATGAATAAGAAAGTTTTAAAAATCCACATTTAAGTACTCCTTCCAAAATTTCACCTGAAAGGTATAGATGATAAAGTTTCGAATACAGGAAGGGTCCCAACCTCCAAAAAAATTTTACGAACCATATCCTGTCTTCTGTTTAAATATACAAATTCTAACTTTTTTGTGGTTTTGAAATGGTTTTGTTTTACAGTGCTCTGGATGGAGTGGTCAACTTGTGGCAGTTACAATCCAGAGGGTGAGTGTTAATTGTTTCCCACTTTTTTTTTTATCATATCTTATCTACAAATATCATCTTTTAGAGCTATAAGCTACGCTATGATCATTCTGGTTTGAGTAAGACCTATTTGCCATGCCAAATTGGTGAATCTGGAACCTATAATGTATTTATTAGAAGCTTTTTTAAATGAGACATCGACTTATCTTCGAATGTTTTAATCATATCATTGTTGGTTCTCATTAAATAAAAATGAATAGGCTATGCATTAGTCTTCTGCAAGTTAAGATGATGCTCGTAGTTAACAAATGGTAGAAATGCTCCTGTTGATCTGAGATGTATACTTGGAGTATAAAAATGTTTTTTTTATGTGGATGTAGTTTCATCTCGGGGGAATGTACTTGTGCGATGTTATATTACGCAAGATGTTCCATGAAATACATTTGTGAGTCAATCATCATGGGTTGGCCATGGTCCGGCGGTCAAGAACCTTGGGGAATTAAGAGGTTATCATGATGATCACTTATATAGGAATTAATTTACTACATGATGTCTTAACAACCAAATGTTATAGGATCATACAATTATCTCATGTGAATAGTCAAGGTGTGTGCAAACTTGCCAAGATATTCACGGATATCAAAAAAGGAAAGAAATATTTTTGATAGTCATCCCATGAGGTGTATCTAAAGTCTAAAGACGACACTTCTTAGGGGGTGTTTGGGCCACCATTAATAAAAGGGGAGAATGAGGCCAAGAATGATTTCCGATGTTTGAGTCACCGAGAATCATTCCCCCATAATCGCGTTTCCCCAAAATTACCTTTATATTCTACTCCTAACTATTTTCTATTCTTCCTATAATCTTTTATTCTCTCCATAATTATTTTTCACTCACATCATATCCATTTTTTTTTTTCTCATCATCATTCTCTTTCCCCCAAACACAATTAATCATTCTCTCCATAATCATTCCCTTAACCACAAACACAATTAATCATTTTCCCCATAATCATTCCCCTTTTCATTCTCCCCCAATTTTCATTCGTCCCATAATTATTCTCATTACCTTTGCCCGAAACACACTCTTAATATCTTTAGAGCTTCTGACTCGTTTCTGTGGCATAGTGACATATCCTTCGGCAACTTGTCATTTTATTTATTAATGGACTATCATGTTTCTTTCTAAAATATAAAATATCTCCCGAACATAGAAATGCTTTAGGATGTATGTTCATCTCCTCTTTGTCCACTCCCTCAATCACAGGTCTGGTGCCTCACTTCTTAGTTCCACGGACTGCGTATCTCCAAAGCAGAGAAGATGGCCGGAGGACATAGCCTGGCATCCAGAGGGAGATCGCTTATTTCTTGTTTACAGTGCTGATGGTGGGGACTCGCAGGTCTCAATCATGAATCTGAACAAAAGTGAAGGGGTATGGTTTATATTAGAAACTAACGTGTTGGTTTGACATGCATTTTTCTGTTGCGGTTATGATTTCAGATGTATCCATTATTCAAGAAAACTAAATTGTACCTTTTCGATTTTAGTTGTTAATTAATTTGAGTATTTTGTGACTAAAAGTAGCTACAATGTCTGTGCCTTGACAGAAATCACGTGTTACTTTCCTCGAGGATAAGCCTCACTTTAAGGGCATTATCAACAGTGTAATTTTCTTGCCTTGGGATAGTACGTCTTTTATCACTGGGGGAAGTGATCATGCTGTCATACAATGGAAAGAGAAAGATGGAGCAAACACATGGAAGCCAAAGGCATTGCACAGAAACCTGCACTCTTCAGCAGTCATGGGAGTTGCAGGGATGCAGCAGAAGCCAATCGTACTTTCTGCGGGGGCAGACAAGAGAATACTTGGGTTTGACGTAAATGTGGGAAGAACAGAGTTCAAGCATCAGATAGAAAGCAAATGCATGAGTATATTGCCTAATCCCTGCGATTTCAACCTATTTATGGTCCAAACAGGGTTAGTTTTCTAATGCTAAAATCTGCTTGATAATGAAAAAAAAAAGCTGTCTTGTGTATAACTAAGGTCAATCTACATTTATGGTCCAAACAGGGTGAGTTTTCTTAGGTGATGTCCATTACAATTTGGGACCACATAATTTTAGCTCCTCCTCTAAAGGGATGACCGAAAAAAAGGTGGGATGAGAGCCAACACATTCTCTTTGAAATGCACGGATATCACAAGTGGCATTAATTAATTAGTTACTCTGGGCAGTATTACCCACCCACTAGGACAGTAAATAAATTAAAACCAGCAAGTTGGTTTGATACCTTGCTCACTCTCTTGGCCTAAAATGTATTGATCGTTGACTAGAAAACTTTCCCCTACTTTCTGCTGCAAAAGACAATTCTTGTCATTTACAAACAAAACACTAACTTGGGTTTTATCGACTCAGGGATCATAAGTTCCACTTTGTTGCAAGGTGTTCAGTTGATCTTGGGCAAGTACCCCACGCTTAGACCACCACTTCTTTAGGAATTTCAGCTTACCAATGGATCATGCAATTTTGAATTGTCAGAAGTCCATCCATCTGGAGGAGACTGAGAACTAGGATTTTGATAGCATCTATCAAAGGGTCCATTACTCTAATGAGTCAATGATCAATGTATATCCATTAATGAGAATGAAAGGTACATTATAGAGGTTAGGGAAAGCTAACAAACTTAACCCCCTAACCACCTAACTAAGTAACTGACTAAAATGTCCCTAAATCCTATCAGATTTGCAAGTACCAGAGCCTCTGATGTCCAAAAATTCAGAAGAATTATGAATAAACGACATCTTGAGAGAATGACCATTCACAAGTAATCATTGCGATTTCTTCTGAATCCAAGATTCCACCCCTGAAACTACTTTGGCCACCATTGATTGACAAAAAAGTTGCCAAAATTCATTACTCTGGGAGGCCTCAGAACCTCACCTCAAAGGACTTGCATGAAATGAAACCAAGGGATCCTCCCACAACAAAATATATCACCTTCACCTAGCTTGCATCTATCTTCTGACAGCGCTTGAAAGTGGCTTCTAGATTGGCAACATTCTCATCCAACTGTCAGTAGCCAAAGTATATTTGCTAGCAATAACTTTCCTGCAAAGAGCATTAGTTTCCAACATAAACCCCCATCCCTTAGGAAGAAGGGAAATGCTCCCTCTTTTCTTTTTTTTTGATAAAGAAACAATTTCATTGATAATTACAAAAGATAGGGCAATAAGCCCATGTAGGGGGATTACAAAAGATCTCCCAAATTAAATAGGAGGGTGTTGTAGCTATAAGAATCAAAATTAAAAAGTTGTTTACACCAAGTTACAACCACGAGAATAATGTTGTCAAAGGAACCGAGGAAAAGAAAGGTCTTATCTTGGAAGATGCATCTATTAATTAGCTGGCCTGAAAAAATCTTATGAGATTAGAGGATTTCACGCCTAACTTCTGATATTAGTTAGCTTAAGTTGGTATCCATTAAAAAAAAAGTCTTTAGATTCTATTGCAGAATAAATTATTGTGTTTGGCCAAATTTACAAGTTTGTATGCTGTGCTGACTTGTTTCAAAGATATACATTGCCTGTTGATATTCCCTGGAGACGTTTCCATCATTTGCTTCTTTTGAAAAAGAAACATGGAGATGAATCCCAATTATATTACTTTTGGTTTAGGCTGAAATTCGATTGAGCCAGAGAAAACACAAACAGGTATTTTGATTATTGACTTGAATCATTTACGTGCAGAACTCCAGAAAAGCAGCTCAGGTTATATGATATCAGACTTCGGCAGACTGAATTACACGCATTCGGGTGGAAGCAAGAAAGCAGTGAATCTCAGTCGGCACTGATAAATCAGGCTTGGTCGCCCGATGGTTTGTTTCTGACATCCGGCTCAGCAGACCCTGTGATCCATCTGTTTGATATCAGGTACAATTTGCACAAGCCCTCACAATCAATAAAAGCTCATCAGAAACGAGTCTTCAAGGCCGTATGGCTCCAATCTCTACCACTTCTTATTTCCATATCTTCTGATTTGAACATTGGATTGCACAAAACAGCTTGAAGCTCCTGGCACCCTGAATACTTCTTTCGCTCATTAAACTTGTCTGGCCTTTACTTTTTAAAGGGATTTTTTTTTAATGACGAGAAAATGAGTGTCATCCAGTGCAGAAGGGTGTTGTTTTGCGTAGTTAGAACTTCCAAGCTATATTGAAAAGTTCAGTTTGTCTTCTTTAATTTAGCTCAAAATGAAAAAATGAGGGTCGTCCATTGAAGGAGAAGGTTGTTTTGGATGGTTAGAAGCAAAATTACAAAGCTCAGTTTTGTTGTTAGTGTTTGATATGTGTACGGTCTAATTTTGAACAATGACAACCTCGTGAGTTAACTTCAGTCTGTAATATCAAACAATCATTCTTAGGCAAAGGAAAGTGGAATGCAAATAATTTTCTATCTCATTGCATGTGTTTGCGTAGACATACTTTACACTGTTTTATGTTCATTATTCAGTGCTTTTAACATGCATTAGAGCTCAACCGTAACCGTACAAGTAAACTCTCTGGTAAAAGTTGAAAACTCTTGCCTTTTTTTTTTCACTCCCTTGGGTGAAAAAAGACAGGAAACTACAGCCATTATCGTTCTAAATAATTTCTGTGGAGGCCAAGAATATTTTTCAAATTTATCCAGTAAGCCTAATCCTTAATCACTCTCCATCCTGCACAAATCGTGTATCTTTCTGACCATAAGGTTTGAACATCAGAAGATATTGATAGACCAAGTTATGGTTGTATCTTCAAGGGATATAACTGAGATGAGAAAGGAGGAACAAGTTACTAGTTGCCACTGAGCTGAACTTTGTAATATGTCCACTGGCGATCCCGATGCATGGTCTAAGGACACTTGATTACTGGACACACTTGATTACTACAAGTATAAGTAAAGTGAAGTTTTGATTTTTTGATTTTCAAAAAAAAAGAAAAAAGAAGCGTCCACTGGAGAGCATGTCAAGCCTGACAAGAGTTTCCAGTGAACAGCCATTTTGCTTGCTTCCAAGAATTCCACGTGCTCTTTTGACTATAATAATACACGTACAAACTTTACCAAAATAACTAACAAGAGAATAAGACAAGCGAGAGTAAGATTTTATTTCAAAGAGAAAATGTAATAGAAATTTACAGTAGAATAGAAAAACTATCAGGTGAGAGGTTATTGCAAGACAAATGAGCCCTCTATTCTTTTCTCCATGAACTGCTGAGAGAAACTTAATGGAGAAAACACGTCCTTTAGACTGGAGGTTGGAACTGGCTTGAACTCGTAAGGTCCTTCTTTTGTTCCCCAAACCTGTAACGAGCAAATCAAACATTCGTAAGCTTATGTGCGGTTTCTCCTTTCTACTGAAATTGAAATGCGAAGCATGTTAAATGAATCAAACCTGGTTTCCGTCCTCGTCGTAACCCCTTTCCCAAGAATGTACTTCATTATTCTTTAGGATAGCAATTTCTGAAGTACAGTAGGCTGCCCCATTCTGTCCAAAAATAAAAGCCAATGGTAAGGGGAGGAGTTATTGGTGCTTATAACTGTAACACTCAAGTCCGCATAACCAACTGTTTAGTTTGGTTAACCAAACATGTGAGTGGAAGGTTGTCAGTCAACCCAACTAGCTAATGGATTAGAGTAAATTTAATTTTTTCTAACCAATACTCTTAATATAAATGTGATTTAATATGTTTCAACATAATATTAAGAGACAAAAGACCTACTACGATATTATGTTAAAACATGTTAAATCACATTCAACCACTCTTAATATTAATGCGATTTAATATATTTCAACACAATATTAATGAAAATGAAATGACATGGTAAGAGTTTGAACATAAAACTTGCAGCCCTGCTCTGATATTATGTTAAAACATGTTAGTCACATTCAACCCAAAAGTTTAGACCGACGAATTGGGATAAATTTAATTATAGCAATCAATAGAACATAAAATATTCAGACATACCCAAGAATTTGGAAAACCACCGGGAGGAGTTGAACCTTCATACAGGCAACGTTTTCCTCGATCACAACGCTTAAGATGCAACGTAGTCAAATGCTCTGCAATGTCCTGTGCATAAAAATCTAGACTTGTATGAGATTCATCCAGCTACATGCAAATTCAGTTTCAGTAAGAAACAGACTTAATTTAAGAAAGGTATGATACGTATCCTACGGAATACCTTATGAACACACATGGAATTTATTTGGTTCTTAAGGTAAAAACATAAATCCCAAAAAAACAATAAACAACAGCTTATAAGAGATTAATAATAAAAAAAAAACCTTTGAGATATAATCCAAGAAATATAATATTGAACAAAATAAAGGTTGAATGGACTATAAACCATCTATATAGATAGATACCCTTGGTGGCATTCAAACTCTATTTTCTGCTTCTTCTAGTTCCACAGCCATGCTTATGTTCATCATTAGCTCCGGTAACTTATGTTGACTTGTTTTAACTTAATCTTTGTGCATTATTTCATCACTTAACTGCTCATTTTATGCATTAATGACTTACCATAGAACTTAATGTAAGAAAAGAAACTCGTACAGGTTATTAAATTGAACAAAAGATAGAAAACCGCTATGGTTATTCAATTGAACAAAAGATAGAAAACCGCTATTTTAAAATCAAGTTACTGCTACCATTAAGCTCATACATCCATATATGATATATCACACATCTGCAATCTGATTACCAACAGCAGCAGTTCCAATGGTTCAACCTGCTATTTAACAGTTATATATACTGACGAACTTTGTTCTCTTCAGTTGATAGTTTTTTTTGGAAATCGGAAAATTAAAGCTCCACTCCACTATACCAAGGTAACCACGCCCGCTCCAATGTCAGGCACCGGGAGACATTGAAGAAATGAAGACACGGGAGATGTCTACAAATTAATGTAACAGGTGGGGTCTCGAACCAGGAACCTTGAGGGAAGCACACCTTTAAAGCCCAAGTCTTCAACCGCCATCTCTATAATGGAGAAGAGGTGATAGTGGTACTGCCGTCCAAAATGCATGCCCATGTTCATTTTTTTTATTCTCTCAAGAATTGACTGTGAAGCTATGTCATGCTCACTAAACAAAATCCCACACAAACTTAAATTTAGTTCCCTGTTCAGAATCAAACTTCAACCTTTTACTTGATCCAACAATGAAACTTAAGGTATAAACAAGGATCTAAGTCCCTGAACCAAAGTTAATTAAATTGGGCACTAAAATTTGGATAGGTTATGACCAGGGGGCAGGAACTATGAATTTAAGAGGCTCAATGAGAACTCTGCCATATTTTCTCAAGTTACATAGAGATTCGGTTGGTCAGGACTCCCGACTAGGTAATTGAAAAGCAAAGACAATATATCAGGAACTAACTTATGTACTTATATCCAAACAGTAGCAAATCAGATGAAAGTCTAAAGCAGATGACTAACCCCAACAATTTCTTCAGGAAGAGGACGTTGGTCTTTTGTCCGATCACAAAAATTCTTGTACTCCTCCATTTCCCGAATGGCGTACGTGCTTACCTGCAAAGTGAACAAATGTAAAAAAATTTCGGAGCTCACATCAGTCAGATTCAATAATATATATATATATATATATATATATATATATATACATAAACACACACAACACACATATATAACAATGTCATGTTGCTCAAAGAAACATGCATGTTATACCGTACATCAAAACCATCATGTTGGCTACAAATGCTACAGCTATCCATACCAACACCTAAAGGCCTTCAGAAATTTGTAGTATTGGAAAACAGCATGAATGCTCACCTCCACATCACATTGAATCTCCTTTGAACAAGGCTTTACCGTATAAAATCTCTGCAACAAGAGAATCAATTACATTATAATAGGTATAATGAAGGAAAGTTCAGCAAATTAAACATATGAGTTCAACAATGGCTAACTTTCTTTTTGTTGATAAAACTCAAGCACCAAACCGAGCACTGAGAAAGAGGGCAAGATAAAAACGTACCTGGCGAAAGGGTTTTTGAGGAGTTCTGGAGAAAGCCTATCAATCAAAATACCAAAATGACATTAAAAAAAAGTAACCTGGAGAAAAAAAAAAAGAGAGAAGAAAACTGCTAAAATGAATATTAGACTATCAGGAAGGAAGAGTGCTACACTCACTTGCTCGAAGTATAACACCGTAGAACCATCAACCATTTCTGCTGCAGGGCACGTAGTCATTCTAAAACACAATACTTAGCCCATCAATCAACACAATTCATCCACAAGTTATACTAAACCACAATTCAAAACAAAGGAGACAAATACAATGAAGCCCTAATCAAACAGATTTAAGAAATTGAACAACTCACAGCAACCAAACATCATTCACATACAACGTACCTGATATTGAAGTAATTGTCAGGATCCCTAGCTGCTTGCTCCTTGGAAAACTAATTAAAAAAACACACACACAAAATTCAGAAAAAATGCTGTTAATCCTGCTGTGGAACAGGCTAATATTGCGAAAATCGGTAAATAAAAGGCTTGCCGAATTGGCCTATTTCTGGCATGTACCAATTGAAGTTTTTTGAAAAAGAAAGTTCAGAAAGGAGAAGAAGATACGGAAATTAGGGTTTAAGGAGGAGATTGAAAACAAAAACCTTCTCGCCGGAAAGGGACTGAGAAACGAAGCGGGCATGATCCCATCGCGTTGTGGATTTAGTAAGGCGTTTAAGCAAAAGGGCACCTCCAACCAGAACCAAAGTTTTCATTATCAAACCCCCAGCTCTGTTCCATCCAACAGAGTTGCTATTATCATTGTTAGAATTGGAATCGGTACCCATAGCTTCACTTGCTGAGCCCTCAAACGCCCACCATCACAAATCTTCTACAGATTCCCTCAAATAATTCAAAGCGCGAAATCGAGCTTCGAAGAGTAGAGTCGCAGAATCGGCGAACAGATTTTGTAAGAGAAATGGAGAGAAATTAGTAGGTATTCGTTTAATCAGTGTCGTAAAATACTCCACTCTTCGTTACCAAAAATTGGGTGTAGGTTTGTGAAACTTCGCCAGTCGGGCTGTTTCTTCAATCTAACGAGAAGGGCCGTGGCCACAGGAAATGTGTGCACCAGAATTTAATTTGTAATTTATGTTTTCATAATATTCTCTAATACGTAGGTGCTTTATATTAAAATAAAGATTAAATTATTATTTCATGTGTGCACTTTCCAAAATTTAATCTTAATTTTTGAACTTTTATTTTTATCCCTAAATTTTTCAAACTTATTTCATTTTGATATTTGGATTATTAATGGTTCAATTTTAATCCATAAAATTTTAAAATAAATTAAATTTGGTATTTAGTTGAAATTTTTGGTTAAGTTTTATTTAAAAATTAACCCTATTTCTTTATAAATTTAAGAAATATATTTACCTATTTTCTTTATATATATTAAAACTATTACATTACAAAATATCAACTTCAAATTTATTATAAATACCAAAATTTTTTTTTTTAGGACTAAATTTTTTTTTTTTTTTAAAGTTAAGAGACTAAAATTAGATATTTGAAAGTCCATGAACTAAAACAGAACAAACTTGATACTCCAAAACAAAAATTGACCATTTGAAAGTTTAGAGATTAAAATAAAATGAATTTTAAGAACCAAAATGATATTTTAATATAAAATAAATAAACAAATAAGCAAAACGATAGGTGCCTTCAAAAGTTTTTTTTTTTTTTAAGCAAACCAAACACCATTTATTAATGAGAAATTGTGCTAGATATTCAAGTTTAGATACTATTTATACATCTATCAAAATTTGAAACTATTAGCAACAATATTTTTCTATTTAAATTAATGAAAATATATTTTCATTAATTCCAAAACCACCCCTACTCTCTTTTTATTCTTTTTTTTATTTTTCATTCATAGCATGATTCTTGTTTTTCTTTTTCTTTTTTTTCAGCGGCCGCTGGAGATGGAGTCGGCTATGGTTCGTCCATGGTGCGTCATCGTCAATTTTGTAGCGTCTTGTTATAGTTCAACGGTGGTGTGATTGGAATCTTATGCTTTAGTCGTTCATCAATGACCGGTTAGAACAGCCGACGGTGGTGATTGAGAACGCTGATAGATGATGTTGATCGGAAACAACCACCGGAGATGATATATATAACCAACGACGGCCACCAGAGATGACAACTAACGACGCACGTAGTTAACAATTGTATCCCACGATCTTCTCCTTCTTGATCTCTCCATGATTTTTTCCCTAATTATTGCTCTCGTGGTTTATGGTGGCGCTACAGTAATCAATAAACCTTAATATCCATAAGTTTCGTGGATATGAAATTTGAATAGATCAAGTATTTCAGAACATATATAATACGGTATTATATAATACTGTATCATCATTAATAACGCATTAATACTCGTATAACCACAATTATAATACATACCAGTTGTTAATAAGTTAATGGAGTATTCAAATTTTAAATTAAATAATATTCTTGTAATACTATGTTATGTATCTTCTCCCTAATTTTTTTCATGATTTTTGCTCAAATGATTGATGACGACGGCTGTAAACACGAAACCCTAGTATAGAAAACTTAAGTTCATTGATATGCAATATGAAAAACAATAATATAATAGGATATTATATTACCATATTATCATACACTATTATTGCATAGCTTGCCATGAGTATTTCACTGGCATAAAATAATAATTACACAAATAATTTTATTTTCAAATAAGCATAAGTTAGTCATTCTAAATCAAACATTAAATGAACCTGTGAATTTTAAAATGAAAATATATATATAATGCTACAAATATAATATAAAGAATAAAAAATAATTTTAAATTAAGGAACATATATTTTTCATATTGATTTTTAACTCTCAAATTTTAAATAATTTTCTGAAAAATAAAAGAATTTGTGTAGTAAATTTAAAAATATATTATACAGATGAAAAGAGAGAAGTTAATAAAAATTATAAAAGAAAAAGCTACAAAATTGATGTTAAAGCCAATTTTAACGTTATTATTTTAAATTTTCATTTGATCAATAGTAAATAAATAGTATTGTATAGATGTGAAAAATATATATATTTTTTTTTTTTTTTGAGAAATGAGAAAAAGAAATTATTACACATAATTAGAAACAAAAGTGACATGATCAAATATTCGTTAAAGAAGTATATTATTAGAAAATAAAATAAATCAAATTCAAAAAATAAAAAAAATGAAACAAAATGACACACACACGCAAATTGATGAACAACAAAACTAAACCATCACTTTATGGATTAATTTTTTTTTTTTTGAGATAGATATTTCACATTATACTCGAGTAATTATGCTCGTCCCTAGGTCGACATCGGAATACATCAAAAGTGGAGACTACAAATTATTATTACAGTAATCTTGAGGTAACACACCTCTTAAGTCCAAATCTTCAACCAACTACGCCAGAACTTATAGATTAAAAACCTAGACATAATCAGCAGAAGGAAACGAGTTATTGAAAGCATTTGAAGTGTAAAGAAATTGGTTAAAACATATAATTAAAATTGTCAACGATATACAAGAAATACAAAAATAAAGAACATGCTGGCAAGTCCCCCACTTATTGTAACAGTCTAGTGGGATATGCGCATCACGTAGTTTCTTAAAATTTATATTTATATATACATATATATAATCACTACATCTTGATCAAGACATCTAAAGAGGAGCAACAACGAATTCTAATTGATTGGGTTGTGAGATAAAAACAAAGAAGAACAAATATGAAATTGGGTGTCTTGTTCTCTGTTCTTGTCCTGATTCTGGCCTCAGCCGTCGTGTCGTCGGCCGAAGAAAATTTCGAGAATGACGGCGAAGAATACTCGAGCTTTGATGTACCGCAGTTGGCGGAGTTTTCAGCTTTTGACGATTTTCTTTCGTATGGGTTCTACCGGAAAAGTTGTCCCGGCGTTGACGGAATCATTCACCGGAAACTCAAGCAGTGGTACGATAAAGACAACACTATCGCCGCCAGCATAATGAGACTCCATTTCCATGACTGCGTTGTTAGGGTAATCTACCTCCATTTCTTTTTATATTTTTTTTTCCTTTAATTCTCACTAATGTATTTTTAATTCTGGCCTCTTCTATTTAAGAGTTTTCCATTTATTTCTATATACTTTGTAATTTTGTTATAATATTTAGAGGATGTTTGGTCCCCTAAAGAAATGGGAGAATAAAAAGGAACATAACGGTTGATATTTGGGTCACTAATAATCATTTATCTCGTAAAAACGTATTTGTTAATTTAATATTTATATTAAAATGAAAAAAACTGAGCATAATTAAGTAAGGTAGTAACAAGGGGCGGCGGTGCAAGTGCAGGGGTGCGACGGTTCGATTCTTCTGGATTACGAGGGAAGCGAGAGGAGAGCTCCGGCGAGCAAGACGCTGAGGGGTTTCGAAGTGATTGACGATATAAAAGCCGAGTTGGAGAAAAAGTGTCCTAAAACAGTTTCTTGCTCCGATATTCTGACCGCCGCCGCCAGAGACGCCACCGTTCTCGTCGGCGGCCCATATTGGATGGTACCGTTCGGAAGAAGAGACGGCGTGGATTCCTATGCCAAAGAAACTGAATTGGTTCCGGTGGGTCGTGAAGACGTCACTTCTCTCATTCAACTATACCAATCTCTCGGCTTGAATCTCGTTGACTTGGTCGTTCTTTCGGGTATTATTAATTCAAATCTCACACTACTTTTCAGTTTTTTCCTTTTTTTTTTTTTTAATTACTCAAAATTTCCTTTAATTATGAACAAAAATAAAACATTTAGAACTCAAATAAAACAAAACTAAAAAAGAAAAAACTAATGGAGGTTTTGTTCAGGGGCACACACGATAGGACGAGCAACATGCGGATCAGTACAAAACAGGATCTACAACTACAGCGGAACGGGGAAACCAGACCCATCACTGAGCCCAAAATACTTAAACTTCTTGAAAAGAAAATGCCGTTGGGCCTCGGACTACGTGGACCTTGACGCAACAACGCCGAAGAAATTCGACAACGCCTACTACACCAACCTCCCAAAAAAGATGGGTCTTTTGTCAACGGATTCGGGTCTGTACAGCGACCCCAGAACTTCCCCGATCGTCAAAGCCTTGGCCTACCAGCCCTCCGTTTTCCTCCAACAGTTTTCCGTGTCCATGGCCAAGCTCGGCAACGCTCAAG
The DNA here is from genome assembly GCA_037832605.1 of Cyclanthera cordifolia. Classification (NCBI taxonomy): domain Eukaryota; kingdom Viridiplantae; phylum Streptophyta; class Magnoliopsida; order Cucurbitales; family Cucurbitaceae; genus Cyclanthera; species Cyclanthera cordifolia. Next base: position 7,717,789 of record JBBMEG010000005.1, on the reverse strand, counting down.
TTCTCACTGATCTTTACGAAGGCCAGATTCGAACCAACTGCAGTTGTACCAATTATTCTTGATTTTTCTCCCTTCTTCTCATTTCCTTCTAATTCGCACCTCTGCTTGGGGTTATTTTTATTTTTTATTTTTCTCAGATGTTTTTTTTACTTTGATCCATTCATGTACGTACTGTGTTTCTTTGTTAAGCACTGGTGAACATGGATTAATGACGCTTGTTATAATTTTACGTGTGTAAGATTTTATGATCTGCATTTTTCATGTGTACTGCTGTTTGATTTCAGAATTAGTTCGAGTATTTGGAGGCTGCATATGGCACCATTTTTTTTTTATTTTATAAATTTAAAAAGCTACATATTTTTCAGAAAATATGGTGCTCAAGCACCACAAGGCCGAAGCATGTTGCTTCCAAAGAACTCCTCATTTCAAATAATCAAAGATACATGTTAATTCTTTTCAAAAAAAAAAAAAAAAGCAATATCGATTCACCTAAACTCTAGGCTTAATTCCAACTTTATAAATTGATTCAAATCAAATAATAAAATGATATTATAATTGTTAAAATGATATTCAAATAAGTTCTAATTTAATTGTATGATAAAATAGTTTATAAATGTAGAAGTTAAAAAGGCCGCTTATAAACGTAAATAAATTAAAAATTAATAATTTAATGCATTATAGATTTATGAAGGTCAGTGTATGGTATCGTAAATTTCATGACTAATAGATTAAGAATTTGAATCTCCTCATTCTTAATTGGAGTAATCTTAAAAAAAATATAATTAAATATTAGTTTAAATTGTATTTGTAAAGTTTTTAAAAAAAAATAATTTTTAGTATCAAACATATTTTTGAAACTTTTTATATTTGAAGAGTATTTTTAAACAAAATTTAACAATTAAGAATATATTTGTAAAATTTTATTTAAAATTTTAAAAAATTTGGAATAATTTTGACAAAAACTTTAAAATTCAATATACATTTGATAATTTAGTCCAAAATATCGCATTCTTTAGTCTGAGCATTCCATCCCCTTCCGGCGCGGAGAATTTACAGAGAAGAAATGAAAACAATAAGGCAGCGGCTTCCTCCTATTCACCGTCTTCCACTTTCACCACAGCTCCTCCACAGTCAAATTCCGGCCATTGATTCTCCGTTACCTTCTTCTTCCTTATCCATTTCCGATTCAGCATCTGCAACCCTACCCAGCAAAATCAACTCAACTCTGTCCGAAGACGAGCTTACTAGGATCAACCTCCTTCTTCCTCGTCTCTGTCTCTACAACTACCACTCTACTGCAATCGCACTTCTGGATGCAGCTCTTCTCTCAAATCCTTCACTTCAATCTCTTTCTCTTCCGATTCTTTCGCATTCCCTCGCTTCCCAATCCGATTTTGCCCTAACAATGTCCCTTCTCACCCGTCTCAAGCACCATCATAACGCCCTTCTCTATTCAACCCCCATTGCTTACATGCTCATTTTATCTCATTGTAAGCGGCGCAAATCCAGGGAGGCATTGAAGATTTTCCACTGGATGATAAGGCCGGGCTCGCCATGTGAGCCCGATGAGAAGGTTTGTAAAACCCTAATTGCGTGTCTTTGTAGGAACGGGATGACGCTCGATGCTTTGAAGGTTCTCAGGAGTATGATTGATTCGAATTTCGTTCCGGATTGCCATATGCGGAATTGGGTTTTTAGGTCTTTGCTAAGAGAAGCGATGATTGGCGAAGCAATGGAGCTTAACAAGAGTTTCGATTGCGCTGGCGATCAGACTAGCAGTGGCCGTTTGAGAAGGGCGTCGGAATTGTTGGATCGTATTATCACCAATTGGGTAGAGTAGAGAAGAGCCGGTAAGCTATTTGATCTCTGTGACTCAATGTATCTATTTTTGCTTCAATTTTTTATGGTTTCGAGAATGAAAGGATGACTGAATTAATCGATTTGTAGATCGTATGAAACTCTTGCATTAAAAAGTATTCAACATCTGTATTGTAGGATATATGGATAGTATTGTGAAGTTTTGCAATTATATTTTGTTCCATTACTTGACATGGTTTCTTTAGAGTTTATTTAGTTCATACCTTTCCCACACTATTCAAGGACGTAACAGTTTGTGAAGCGTATTATCAATTATCTGTTTGGCAACGCAGCTTTTGCTCTACAGCTACAAGTGATCGTATTAGAGAAAAAGAATAATCATGATGAAATATGTTAGACTACACTTTTTCTTTTTCTTTTTTGATAAACTGAGAATCGGACTTTGCTCCACTACATAGCCGAGTCACTTCCGCTCGTCACGAGGCTCAGACACGAGAGATAACAAGTAATTTTACAACTTCGTGAGTCTTGAATCTAGAACTCCCAAGGGAGCATATCCTGCAGGCATAAAACCTCTACTAACGACCCATCTCTTGGGGACACTTTAGACCAGGCATATGAAGAAATAAAACACACTTTGGCTTGAGTAAAGGAAAAACAACTTTCACAATTTATTGTTTTCATGTATAGGATCTTCAAAGAAAGAAGTCCTAATAGAAGTTTGCTTAGTGAATTCGACAAGGGTTGGAAGTTCTTTGCATTGCAACAACAAAAAATCAAGCTTTGATTTTCAACATGCCATATGATTGATTTCCTTTTTCAGGCTTAAGACAAAAAATTGTCTCCTTGGCCCTCGCTTTTCATTTAAGCTTTGAATTCACACTCTCTAATACTTTAATTTCTGGTTTAATACCAAATGGGTGGATTTCTAATTCTAACCTATCTTCTCAAATCGCATCTTTGGATTTGTCCTTACCTATGAATGGAAAGCTATTTCACCTATTGGTAACTTATGACTCAAATTGGATTGATGGAAGTGATAGTTTTCTTCAGAGTTCAATCCGTGTATTTTTTTTATATTCGTGAGTGTCCGAACGAATTTAGGCGCACTTCGACTATTGTTATGGGACATACCATCTGATCCTATAATATTTAGATATTAAGAATACTCGTAAGAACTTATTTACTATGTAGGTGACTACCATGGATCGTATTCATGAGACTTTTGACTACTAGGCCAACCCACGATGATCTTATATTTGAAGTTGGTTATACCTTATTGTGCTGCTGTTTGAAACAACCAACAGATTGTATGTCACAAGGACGCCTGAAGCTTCAATCAAGTACAAGCCATCTTCTTCCGTGTGTTAGTTATATGATTTTAATTGTTTTTGTTGCTAGTAATGGAAATTCTGCTCTGCCCTTGCAGATACAGATTGCATAGGAGGTTGTTCATAGAGAGTTATCAAGGCACTGGATGTTTAGCAAGAGCAGACACTCCTCTAGTTTTGAATGTTTATTTACAGCAATTCGACCAAAGTAGAATTTATGTGTTGCTGAATTTTTTTTTCTTTTTGTGGTCATTTGACCTCTAGATCAACCTATGATGGTTGTTACAGTCCAACTGTGTATTCGTCAGTCATTCTGTTTTTATAACACTAAATAATTTTTTGGAATAGATGCATAGTTTGATCTAGTGTACTGGGGATTTGATGATGAGTTTTGGCGGCATTGTACGAGAATTACCGTTCATCAAACTTTGCTTCTAGACTAAGCTGTGATGTGAACTTGTCAAAATCTCCCTAACTGCTGACTCTGGAGTGTATTCGTTTGTTAGTTATTGAAATAATTATATTGGTTTCTAGGATTGTGTAGTGAGAACAGGTTTATGGGGGTTATACGATCAATTTGATTATTTTGCCAGAACATATTGATAAAATGAACACTATGGCTTCGGTTTTTGTTCTATTCTCTTAAACTGCTATTAGTTATCATACTCTGTCTGTGTGGTTATGACAATTGAAAACAACCCGTTTTGATATGGATGCATCGCAAGCAAGTGATGTGAAGTGTTGGTTTATGAGCTTTAAAGTTCTGTTGTCGAATCTGATTTTATTTTTATTTTTTTTGAATGAACCTTCATTGATTTTGTTTTCATAACTTTTTTTTTCTTTTTTGGAATTAGGAATTGGGGACCAATAATATTTCATACTATGGGACACTTTACACTCCCTAGAAAGTAGAAAGTATGGACATGAGCTCATTGACAATGTTCACAATGTTTGTCTGATTATAAATTTCAGTAGGCTTGGTGTTGGATAGTATCAATTGGGAGTCTGGGAAACAACACTTTCGTGCTTTTCGTTTAATGCTTATTTTCTTACAAATTCTTTGCAAACTTCACCTGTCAAACCCTGGAATGCTACAACATGTTTTTGTATTGTTTTCTTTGAAAATAGAAACCCTCTTTGAGTGTTTTCCTTGGTGAAGTACATAGGAAAACGGAAGATAGGATTACAAGAATTGTTGCTGCAGCAGTCAATAAGGTAGTGACAGGGACAAGGGTAAGAATATTTGGTTACAAGCTTCTGCGCACCATTTTGGAGATAAATTTAAGGTCGAAAGGTCGAATAGTTTGTGGATGTGGATAATAAAACCACCTTCATCTTTCTTAGGTAATCCCAAACTAGAGGCAAAAGGGTAGTGAAGCAATGTGTGTGAGAGAATCAGAGCTTTTCTTTCGTAAAGAGCACCAATTTGGAGATAAATTTAAGTGCAGCATCCTCTTTTGATATACGTTTTTTTTTGTGAAAACATAGAAATCGAAACTAACAAAGAAATGAAGACACAGGAGATGTCTACAAATTAATGTCACAAGTAGGTCTTGAACTTGAAATCTCGAAGTAAGCCACCTTCAAAGCTTAAGCGTTTGATGCATGATTTTGTAGGATAATTATCTTATTCACTATTCAATTTGTAACTTAATATCTGCATCTCTATCCAAGGCTTCTCTTTTTGTCGTTTTTTTTCTTACTTTAAGTTGCAAATGAGTTGTGTCTTTTACTAGGTTGAATAAAATACTACTATAGCCAAGAAAAGGGGAGTGTGGGTGGCATTTTGTATAAACTAGTAGCTATGAGGCTATAAGTTTGAAATCCTAAATCTATTAACAAAATGTACCTCAGACTAAATAATCCAAACACCAAAATTGTTATTTTCAAAAAAATAAAATCATAGGTGATATCATAACTAAGAACAGATTTGAAATATATATATGGTTTTGGAACATAAATAAAATTACAACAAAGTCGACGTCGAGTTGGACATAGATTAACTCAAAAACTATCGAAAAAACCTCGGGTTAAGGGTGATAGTAGCTAAAGTGTCTTTCTGCTTTCCTGTCGAGAGTTTTATTTCTCCATTTTGATTAAGACAATAGCGCGAAAGTTTGATTCTTCTTTTAGTTTAGGCTTGGTTCTCGTGGTCATGGTTATGCTAGTTCAATGTGTGGTCCCATTAATTGGGAGTTATGATTGTATCGGGGTGGTTAACATAGTATTTTGGTTTAAACTAAAACATAGATAAAACTACACTAATCAATCAAATCAGGAAGGAAGATAAAAGAGAAAAAACAAGAAAAGCCCTAAACGCATTCACAATCATAATATCAATATTAATACATTGACATTGTGTCTTTGTTGACTTGAGAAACCAGAAACACAGACGGAGATTGAGAGAGTTATAGTTAAAACACAATAATAGAGTAAAAAGAGAGAGGGTGGAGGGGTTGTAATTAACACTAATAATAAGGATTAAATGAGAGCCAACTGTTGGATATTGATGGGATAGGAGTCAGACGGCGGACCTCTAAAAGCTCGGTCGGCAAGAACGGCGGAGGCAGCTTCAGTTGGGTGAAATGCATCCCAAAACACATAGTTCTTTCGGTCAAGGCATGGAAGTTGCAGTGGCAGACATGATATTAGCCCTCTGTTTATCCCTACTCCACAACAAGCTAGGTCCACCACGTCAAACCCTACACATATATATTAATTAGATCTTAATGTTCAAAAAGAAAAAAAAAAGAAGAAAAAAAGAATGTTGTTCTCTGTGTTATTGAATGTATGATCTCACCATAGGTATCAGGATTGTTCAACATGTCGCCCATTATGCCATAGAAGTTAGTGTACACGAAGTATGAGTCAGGGTTCTGGCTATTCAGCTGAGTTACTTTCGATTTCAGCCCTTCGTTAAAAGTTCCCAGCATCTCGTTCACACTGTCCACGCATCGCCCCGGAAGCGCCACCCCTATCGCCCTCTGGTTTGGGATGCAACCCAGTGGCCCAATTCCAGCCAGCACAAACTTCCTCAGCCCTAGGCTCCGCAATGCCTATATTACATGCGCATGTAATTTTGTTGTTTATAATTTGCATATGTTATCATCTCATTACTAACTAATTTCAAATTTCATATTATCCTTAACAAACAACTATATCTTAAAAGATATTGATATCTAATCTTAGATGGATAAAATCAATAAGACATCACCTTGACATACATGAGTGTTAGCATAAGTGGATCTACAAAATTTAATTTGAGAAACCGAATTTGATTTTTTTTTTTTTTTTTTTTGAAACGTTCACTTACAATACAAAAAAAAAAAAAAAAAAAAAAATCACAAAATTTAAAATTGTAAGAAGTCAATATTATCAATGAGATCCATTTTGTATGTTAAAAAAAACCAATTCAAAAATTTAGGGCACCATGTAATAAATAATATTAAAATATATAAGTCCATTTTTACCTACAAAAA
>JBBMEG010000005.1:7662917-7687693 GCA_037832605.1 Cyclanthera cordifolia | reverse complement strand
TTCAGCAGGTAAAATTCTGTTATTAGTGGTTAGAGTAAGGGCATGTTTGGCTACAACGATAAGAGAATAAAAAAAAAGAATGGACTACTATTAGTGATCGATGAGATATAATTAGGTGGATCAAACAGTAGAATGGATCCTTTCCATTCCCACCATTTTCCACCACATCAAACATGCCTTGGGGGTGATTGGACTCGGAGGATAGAAGGAGGAAGAGTTGAAGTTTTTGTTTGTTTTTAGTATATTACAACCTTTCTTCAATTCTTCTTCAATTTCTTATCAACTTTTCTTCAATATTTTATCAATCATCAAATCAAACTTTACTATAAATTTTATTTAAAATAATCATTTCTCCTAAACACAAATCTTAAAAAAAAGTTTTTGTAATATTTTTTTCACTAAAACATCGATTTTCAAACAAGTACTTCATATCATCATTTCCTCTCTCCTTCCACTTTCTCCCATCAAACCCGACCATCCAACCACTCCTAATTGTGTGGTGTCAATGAGGACATAAAACATTTGTAAAACTTGAAAGTTAATCACAAAACTAAAATTGATACACTTGGCCAAAATTTCTAAATGATTATAACATTTATCATACCTCGTTAAGTTTAAAGTAAATAACGATTCTTTTCGAAAATTAATGAGTAAACAATGGAACTCAAAAGTAAAATAAAATGAACCTATATTAATATTATCAAAATATTAGTTAGTTTTAGTATCTAGTCGATCAATGTTTCGAATCTTCTTGATCTCTATTTGTTATACAAAAAAAAAAAAAAAACTCTTTTTACTGCAGTCGGCTTGTGACATGTACTTTTGTCTATCAGATCATAAAATTAAAATTTTATATTCCAATCTTTATGGTCTATATAATCATATAATTAACCTAATAGTTATTTATGAAGACCTTGAAAACTTTAAGAGATCAGAATTTTAAATTATGGCACACACTTAATTTAAAGAGGATTTATCATATATAGCCAAAAAATCAAAGAAAGTTTATGTACAACAAAATTTTAGAGATATATTCTGTAGAGCAGAAAATTGGATTGAACAATGTAAAAGATAAAATGCCCTCATTTCAATAAGTTCAGCGGATAGTCTACAATCAGTAATTTAGTTTTAACTAATATGATTCAATTAATAGTTTAATATAACTTTCAAGTAGTACTTCAGTTGATAGACTTTCATCAACTTGTTGAAATTAAAAATTTTGAAAAATGAACGAAAATCTCTCATGTAGATTATTTTTTTAAAGTTATAATTAAAATAGGTGAATGAAAAGTTGTTATTTTGTAATAATTCTCTAGTTATAAGGTTGAAAAAACACCTACTTGATAAGATTTTACAAATTTATTTGATGATCAAATATAATAGAGTTAAATGGTTATCTTTAGTCAATCTCTTAACAAAATTATTGTTCTAGACAAGATGCCAACCAATATTTTTTTAAAAATTGACACATTATTTTAATTATAGTAAATTTTTACAAATATTTCATACATATCAAAATATTATAACATTTTTACAATTTCACATGATTGAATACATCAATTTTGTTTAAAAAAAACATTAATTATTTTCAATCAATTTAATTTGATTGAATCAGTTTTTTTTGTTCAATTTAATTTTTTATTTTTTTTTGACTTTGATATTCAATGACTTTTTTTCTTTTGTGATGTTATGAAAATTCCCTCTCTAATCAAATGGTTGTATTGTAAAGTGAATATAAGTTAGCTAGCCAAAAAATTTATAGTGGAGGCGGGAGCATCTCCAACCTCTTATTGTACTTCAAAAAAAAACAAAAAAAAATTGTAGCACGAAAAAATTCATTGGTAAGAAATAAAGTACATGCGTGTTTATTTTTGGTAGAGAGAAATGGTTAATTATCACTTCCAGAAAAATCACTGATTTGTATTTAGTAATAAACAATCTTTCTTAACTACTATCATACTACTCAATCAAATTTCATATCAAACATATTCCCAAACAAGTAATTTATTATTCAACTATTACTAACATCAATTCTCTAACAAATAGTTAATTACTACCATTAACTTTTTCATTTCGCTCTTTTCTACAAAAAAACAAACACACCTTGTATATTTGGACGGTGAAATGAGACGTTTGTCTAGGGTTTAGGATTTGTCCAGACAGTTAAGTTTTATGAATCATTAATTTATTTTTTTTCTCAGCCCTAGAAATAGAATATTAATGGGAAGGCAAAAATAAAAAACCAAACCAAATGAAGAGACTATTAACTCTCCGAATTTTAATTACTGTCCACCCAGCACCTAAACTTTTGACAAAAATGACTCGATAGTTTTCTGATCTCTAGACGCTCTCCACGCCAGACGGCGGCGACTACCTCCACCAAGTGCTTCATAATTTACACTTTCCTTCTTTCTCTCTTACTGGTACGTCGATTTTCTCCCTTGCTTTTGGGTATTCCATTTCGTGTAGGGTAATGGTTGATGGACTAGGGTTCTTGTGAGACTCTCGGAAGTGTTTTCGTGTGATTGGACCATCAATCTAGCGGGTTTCTCTTATAAGATGACATTCATATCATATATTTAAGTTATTTCGGTAAATTTACGGGCCAACTATGTATTCGCATGCGATTCTGTTTGTATTACACTATCTTAACAGTATCTGAAATTAGGTCCGGTAAAGATTAGCTTAGGAGGATCAGCTGACGAGTGTGCTTGGCAATGTATTGTTCTGAGCGAACTTTGCCTCTTGACTAAGCTGTGAATTCATCGTATTCTGCTGAATCTAACTGCTGACCCCTGTTCGTATTAGTTTGGAAGGATTTAACCTACTCTCATAACCCCAGTATTTTTTTTTTGAAAAGTCGTAACCCCAGTGTTTTAAAAAGCTTAATGCGCACCAAGATGCAATGATCACAATGATCCTTTGGAGCCTGAGGCGCAAGGCGAACTAGAATGATAGACTTGTGCAACCAAAATACTTTCATGAAAACAGAAGATATTTTAACCAAGAATAATATATAAAACACACATAAAATACAACTATTACCTTTTATTTTATGGAAATAAATGAAATTTAAGTAAGAATAATGTAGGAAACATAAATAAACATTTCATAGAGAGAATTAAAGTTTTGATCAAGAGTAATATATAAAAGATAAATAAGATCAATTATTAACTTTTGAACATATTGTTGTGAAGAAAAACTTGGGAAAGGATAATGTGAATGGAGAATTAGAGAATGTGTGGCTAGAGAAGCAGAGGAATATGAGTTGCAAAGGAGAGAGAAAAAAAATTCTGTTAACTTTGTGAGTAAATTGATTGTTTTGCAACTTCATATTGATAAAGTGAACAACATGGCTTATTAATTATCAAACTCTGTCTGCGTGTGGTTAGGTCACTTGAAAAATGATTTGTTTTGATATGGAGGCACTGTCAAGTCTTAAGTGTTTGGTTTATGAGCATTCTGGTTTTTTGTATGAACCTTCATTGTTTTCATAGTTCTTTGGAATTAAGAATCGCCCTAATAAAAATAATTCTGTTGAAACCATATTATTGGATGATTTGAACTCCCAAGAAAATATTGACATTGCAAGTGAAACTTGCTACGTAAGGCTGGACAGAAGGCTCATATACTTTCTTTATAAACTTTGTCTGATGAGAAGTTTCTGTAAGTTTGGGTCAGATAGTACTAATTGCTTGTTTGAAAGTTCACTGCTTTCTAGAAATAAATCTTTGTTTTATTTTTGTTGAATCATGTTAAATCACCCATCAATCTAAAAGTTTAAGCTAGTGGTTGAGATAAATTTAATTATTTCAACTAACACTTCCTCTCACTTGTGGACTTACAAATTTAGAAGGTTAAATTTCTTTCAAGTGAAATTAATTTTAAATGGAAAGAAAATGACTTGATAGAGACTCGAATTGAAGACCTCTTGTTCTGACATCAAGTTGAATTATATTAAATCACAAATCAACCAAAAGTTTAAGCTAGTGGTTGGGATAAATTTAATTATATCAACTGACAATTTTTTTGGTTTAATGCAACCATTTCTTACAAATTCTTCATGTTAAAACATATTTTTGCATTACTTTCTTTTGAAAATAAAAATCCTGTTGAGTGTTTCTCTTGTTGAAGTACATAGGGTAAAACGGAAGAGAGAATGGCTTCTAATAGCCTGAAGAGTATTGTTGCTGCAGCAGTCAACAAGGGAGTGACAGAAGCAAGGGCAAGGATATTTGGTCACATACTTAACCCAACCGGTCAACGATCTACCCACAAACTTCTGCGCAAAAAACTCATCGGTGACAAAGTAGCTCAGTGGTATCCATATGACATAAATAAGGATGACCCTCTTATCATGGCCCGTCAAGAACAAGAGTACTCTCTCTCCCTCATTGTGACCATGCCATGATCTAGACATATCATTTAAACAATATTTTAATGCATAAGATCAAAATGTTTATTTTCTTAGTCAATGTATTGAGTGATATTAGAAGGACTTAACATACAAGGGCTTGTGCACGATTGTTCCTACATCTTTTTAAATTATAAAATTTTAGGCCCTAGAGAAACTGTGACACATTTTCTCTAAAGAACTTTTTTGCTAATATTATTGGAGAACTAATTTAGCAAGAATTATATTTGCACACTGCTTAGATTAGAGGGGTCATATTTTTATATGAGCTAAAGTGCAGGGACATTGTTTGCAATTTGTCTAGAAGAATGAGGAAATCTACAAAATTTTAGCTAAGCTGCAATCAAGTATATAGATATTACTTGTGATTTTCTGGTAATCAAAAGGAGCTTCCCATAGGTGCATGTTTTTTTTAGTTAGAAAAAATGTGTCGGTTGGAGATTCGACCAGTAAAGGAAAGTGATGGTTTAACTGCTCAGTTATACTCTTGTTGGTGCATAGTTTTGTAACTTAAGATCTGCATCTCTATGTAATTTGTAATTGTAAGGTGTAGTGATCGAAAGCTTAAGCTTTGAAGATGTGCTCTCCTTAAGATTCGAAGCTTGAGATTCACCCGTGACATTAATTTCTAGACACATCTCATGTCTTCATTTCTTCAATGAGGCAACAACTTATATGGGTTATCGATTACCTTAGCTTTGAAATAGTCATGGAGTAGCCTAGGGGTCAAGAGGGTCTTGAGTGCTTAAGAGGTGATGGGTTCAATCCATAGTGGCCACTTACCTAGGAATTAATTTTTTACGGTTTCCTTCATCCAAATATTGTAGAGACAAGCGGTATGGCCCGTGATATTAGTTGAGGTGCGTGCTAGTTGGCCCGGTCAATCACGGATATTAAAAAAAAAAACCTTAACTTTTAAATGTTGCAATTGGTGGTTAATTTTGCATGTCGTGGTTCAATTTACTCTTGCCTCTAGTTGCATCTTTCTGTGCAATACATTTTTCCCATTATTCTGATTATATACACCATCTACTTTGCTAGGCGTATTACCAAGCTTGAAATGCTGAAGCGGCGTGGTAAAGGGCCACCTAAGAAGAACCATGGCAAGCGTGTGGCCAAGCGCAAGAAGTAGAGACAATGATAGTGGAATTATTCCTGCTGATGCTTTATCTTTTTGTTGTTTTTTCTTTCCTAAGTTAAGGTCATGGACCAGGTTCATCGTAGGTGTAATGACTTCTATTCATTAAAGTTAACATTTACTCGAGTACATTTAGTTTATAATTGAGCACCCTTGAATTAAAATAATACTTATGTGCTAATACGAAGCTCATAATGCTATGTGGAAACGAGAAGTCTAGAAGCATGAACAGAACTATGAATTTTTATGCAGAAGTATCAGTTGCTTTAATCCATTACCAGGTTCAGATGATCAAACAAACTGTATATTTATACATATATTTCTTTACCAGAATTTTGTTTCATTAGAAATTTTATGATTGCAAACACGAGCAGGCTCAAGAAGGATAATTTGATTGCCCTGGAACTGAAATCCATTTTATTCTCCACCAAGTTTTAAATCTAGGGGAGTGACACCCTTGTAGTAAAGCCCCCAGTATGCAGAAGTTGCCATTGAGGAAGCAATGATAGTTAGCAAGAGAATGAAAAGCTTCAAGAGCGTGATGACCGACAACAAGCTCGTAAGAATATCCAAGCTAGAGAAGAAAGCAATGCAGCCACTTGATATGACAATCAAAAGAGTAGCATTGATGGGAGTTCCAGTCTTTGGATGAACAAGAGCAAACCAAGGTGAAAACATGTGGGCTCGAGCAATATGATCTATCGAGCTTGCCTGAGCGCCCCTACCAGAAGAACAGTAGCCATACCCTTCAGAGCATGAAGGACCACCAAGTACTTGGCCAACTTCATTCCAACCCTCTCAAAGGTAATAGAGTAGGCGGTAGTGCAGTACCTAGGTCTATGTCACACTTCTGCATCATACTCGGAAACAATGCCATCAAGCTAATCACAGTGATAATCGACATCGCTCCCAACAATCCCAATGGTAGCTATGTTATCAAAAACTTCATAAGCAAAGTGAACAATTGCAGCAGCATGAAAGAGACACCTTTCACTCCACAAGGCACAGGAGTCAAATTTGATTATCAGAATGTTAGAAAACTGCAATTATAACAAACAGAATCACCACTGTATTAACTACATAAACGATACAATTCTTGTATGAAGCTTTCCCTGTGCTGATCATCGCTATCGTTGCAGCGATGGCCAAAACTGCAATGGATATGGGGTCTAGAAGATTGAAACCTTTTTTTACGATTTGTATGGATAAGCAACAAATTGTTGGGTTGATCCAGAAGAGAAGTGAAGCAAGAAGTCCAAGCTTTCAAGGAGAATGTTGCCTGCAGAAATGAAAGCTGCAAAGTCCCCCAATTCAATTCTGAGGTATGTAAAAGTCAAAGAGTCCCCTGCACTGGGATTTCAATAGCAAACTCTGTGTAGCAAAAAACAGAGAGCATAGCAGAAATGCCAGAAGCAACATAGAACAGAACAATGGCTGGTCCAGCATCTGAGGAAACGTTTCATTTCATTTTCAATTCTTTTTCTAAGCTCCCCAATCTTATTTTTGTGGAATGATCGGCTTTGAATACGGTCGATGAAGTTCTAGCAGTGCAGCTCGTTCGTTGTTACTCATTCAATCTTTCAAAACGCTTATTTTAGTTTTTGACATTGAACGTAATCTCGTTAAAATACTATTTTAGTCACTTTATCAAAATTTAGTTTCTATGATAGAGTTGGTTTCTAATTTTAGTATCGATACTTTGAGAAAAGGTCAAATTTAGTCACTTTTACTTCAGATCATATTGCAGCGTATATCATATCAATCATCTTAGGATGATGGAGGACAAGAAACAAGAGTGGCTTACTCATTCATATTCATAGGTCTTTCTTGACTTGAGAAACAAACAACATAAGAAACACAGATGCATAGATAGTATTAAAACATATATGGACAATGAGTTTGCACTTTTTAACGTCAGGAAATACCGAAATTCTTGTAGCGATAGAGAAAGAAACGGTTAGATGAGGGCCAACTGTTGGAGATTGATGGGGTAGGAATCGGAGGGCGGCCCTCTGAAAGCTCGGTCGGCGAGAACGCTAGAGGCTGCTTCCGTTGGATGAAATGCATCCCAAAACACGTACTCCTTGCGATTGAGGCATGGGAATTGTAATGGTAGACATGTTATTTGGCCTCTGTTTAACCCTACTCCACAACACGCTGTATCCACCACTTCAAACCCTGTACCAGACAACCTTTTGTTAATGCCTTGCTCTAATTATTAAGATCTCGTTTGATAACTATGTGATTTTACAAAATTATGTTTTCTTCTTTTAAAAATCATGTCATGTATTTAACCCAATTGCTAGAAAATTCAACACAAGGCTAAAATCCAATTAAGTAAAACAATCCAACACAAAAAATACCAATATCTTTAAAAGTTTAATACTTTACTATCTTGAAGGAGATTAGTTCATAAGTTTAAAACTTTCTTAGCATGGTTCAAAGCTCCACTCCACATTTAATTTATTTATCTACACTTATTTGACACAAAAGTTTAAATTAATGAAAAACTGAAATCAATGGTGATTATATAAACAAATGCATGATCTCACCGTAGGTTCGAGGATTATTCAAGATGTCACCAAAAATACCATAGACGTTGGTATACACAAAGTTCGAATCGGGGTACTGGCTATTCAGCTGTGTTACAAGCGATTTCAACCCTTGGTTAAAAGCTCCCAACATCACGTTCACATCGTCCACGCATCGTCCAGGAAGTGCTGAGCCGGTCGCCCTCTGATTCGGGATGCAGCCCAAAGGCCCGACTCCAGCCACGACAAACTTCCTTAACCCTACGCTTTGCAGTGCCTGTGCATGCATGCATATAAGTTACAATTATTGAACACTTGAAAAGTCATTCCAAACAGGCTCATAAAAAATAGTTTTTTAAGCGTTAAGACGACGAACGAGAAGTTGGCGAGTGTAGCGATTGAGAAGAAGGTTGGCGAACTGGTTCGGGGTGTATCGGAAGCTGGAAGTATAGAGATTAGGCATGAGATAATTGTTGATGTAATCATTGCTTCCAAAGGCCAAAAAGGCAATGGATTTGGATAAGTAGCGACTCATATTCCAAGCGCCAATTGATTTTCTTAAGTCATTTAAAGTGCTTTCGAAGTTCACTACTTGCTGGCTTAGACTGTATCTCTCTCCCTGCATTCACATTACAACCAATGTTATTGTAATCTATACGTGTATTATGTTCAATTAGAATTAGAATATGAAGTGTTCTTCGTTATAGCTTCTATGTTGTTTAGAACTGTTGTATATAAATGTGTGTAGATTTGTTATAATATAAGTTAAATTTAAAGAAAAAAAATTTCTACACACATGGGTAGAGAAGCCATACATTTAACATTTGTGGCACTATATGAGTTACACAAATAATTTATAATTTATATCTTTAATATTTAATTTATAAAATAATTTTACGTGACATTCATGATGTCACATCATTCAAAATGTAGAACTTTTTTTCACATAGATTTTTGAGGTTGGGAGAATTGAACCCTCCTACTCTCATTAGTTACTTCTTTTCTTGATTAAAAAATTGAAAGTGTTGTAAGTAGAATTTATTACAATATTAAAGAATTCTCGAAATGAAATGGATAAAGTCGTAGACTCAGCCCACGACTCTCCATGGTTCAAGAGCCCTGACCCGTAGACGAGTCAGGTGGCAAAAACCCAAGCACTCCACGAATCAAGAACCTCCCCAAACCATATAGACGAGTGGTTGGACTTCATGTGGTCCTCAACAACTCATATGAGGTCTTTACACTCCATCACAATGGATCAGGTGGACATTTCAATCAAAATTGATTCAATCGACATAATGTACAATCTAATAGACAATACTTTGCGAGTTCAAATCGCACAACATCAATATAAGCATGTGCTCATGACTAAACACCATACATTCCAATCTTTTCCGATTCCAATTATTATTAAACCAAAAGAGTAAAAAAAAGAAAAAAGAGTAAGAACTAATTTTCAACTCTCTTCTACTTCTTGTACTAAATAAATAAAAACTATAAATAGACTACCAAATAAAGCATGACTCAACTATAACGGACATTTCTTCAAAAAAAAAAAAAAAAAAAACTATAACTGATATATTCTCTCTTTCTTATGGAATGATTAATTCTTCTTTATCATATATAATAAAAAACAAAAACTATGAAATTACTTTAACGTATTCTTTCTCACGTTAAACAAATTTTATATGGAGAAATAAATTAATTTGTGTTGCTTGGTAAATAAAAATATGAATAATAATACATACGTAGTGTCTACCGGTCTCGTCAAGGATGCCAGCAGCAGCGGATGCGTAATTAACACCATTAAGTATTTTATCTCCCGAAGTATTCGGATTCGCGAATGCTGGAGCATTTGAAATTTTAAGCATGTCCACTGCATCAATTTCAACTATTAAATTAGCCAAGAACAATAACTGCTAATACGAACAGTAATTCAGTAGCATTAGTCCCCTAATAATCGAGAGGTTAAATTTCCTACCCAAAATTAATTACTATAAACTCAAAAAAAAAACAAAACATTAAATGAATTAATTAATTACCAAATATATCCACAACAGTTTTTCCATTAGAGAATCTTCCGGTAGGACCACCAAAATCAATTCCATAAGGGTAATAATTCGCCCTCGCAGCAGACCGTAGATAGTTGTTGTTTCCAACATCCACAAGAGAGTCTCCAAACACAAATATCCCCGAAACCTCACTTTCTGCTAAAACCAACATCTCCTTAGAACACTGTAACAGTACGAGGACAATCACAACAGCAACTCGAAAACGACGTCGATCGAACATGGCTGAAGAGATGGAATTTGTTTGTTGTTGATGATGTTGATATATATAATTAATATGGAGGAAAGTTGTGAGGGAAATTTATAGGAGTGGTGAAGTTATTTTTATAACGGAAGAGTTTTATTTTTTGAATATCTCAGCCATTTTGGCTCATGTGATTGTTGCTTGATCACTCATTGAATGAGGGAACTTTCATGGACAGGTGTAGTTCATGCATAAATCTCTCTTCATGTTTTGTAACCACTCGTTAAACTAAGTGCTCCAACAACTTTCAAACTTTAGACCTCATTTCCAAACTTTATTCAATGCTCTTAACATCCAAACAAACAACACTCATTACAAACAAACACTATTCATTTCACATTCAAAAATTGAGTTTACTTTTTTCATAATTAGATTCACAACTTATTAATCAAAAAAAAAAAAAAACATATGGTTAACTATGCTATCCTACCCTTGACGGTTAAAAAAAAAAGGTGAGTTAGTTCTTTTATTGTTGGTTGAAACTTTATACTAAAATAATATGATATTAGAATTCATTAAATTTAAATTGATATTATATTCGATGGAGTGAAATTAAGATTAACTTTTGAAAAGTTGGAATCTTTTTTTTTTTTTTTTGTTAGCTTGTTTTATTTTTTTTAGTTTCAGACTTCGTATCAAGAGTGTTACAAAGACTAAGACATATTTTAATTGAATTTGATTGAGTTTAATTTTCTTTTATTTTAATTGAATTGTATGTTTATAATTTCTTTTAGATTGGCATTAATTTTTTACTTATTTAACCCTACTTGACAAGAACTAATGCAACTTGACACAAATTAAGAATAATATTATGCATACATACGTGTAATATGAATTAATAAAATTAAATTTTCAGCATATATTAGCAAACATATGACCAATTTGGATTTCATCTAGCATCATGCAAAAAAAAATTTATAGATTCAAAAGTTATGTACTGAGTTATTAAAAAAGAAAATCCAACCAAACATTCTATGTGTCATGACACGTTCATGAAATTTTTATCTAAAATTTTGTAGTTATGATTATTTAGTTGAGAATACATATCATTATCTAACTTGCTTTTGACAAGTCGTTAAGACTGATTGCAATATTTACCGAAATATCGTGGTCAATTGATTAAATTCAAACTTTATAGAGATGATTAAAGTACCAAAAATTAATTGATCGAAATAAAATTGAAGGCCAATCAATTGGATATGTTATTATTGCAATACTGAAGTTGGATTTTATTGAGTTCAAAAAAAAAGAAGTTGGATTTTATTGTACAAATAAATAAATAAATAAAATAGCAAGGCGTTTTGGTCAGAGTTGCTAGAGCTCTCATTAATTCTGGAACTACTCTTCACTGTTTACTCCTATGCCTTTTGCTTAGTGCCAATGATCCCTTCATAAATTCTCTTCATTCCTAAGAAATGCTGAAAAATCTCGAGATGAAGACGACGAGAAGAAAAGGCTCATTCATCTGATCTATAATCGTAAACCAGTCGCATTTTCGAAGTCTACGCATTGTCGGCTGGTATGTCTTTTTTTGTTTTCGTCGTCAATTTGATCCTCCAAATCTTGCTATCTGTCATGTTCGCTGCTTCATACCGGAGACGTTCAAAGCTGAGCCTCCCGCAATTTTTGATAATCTCGTTTGTGGATGTTGTGGATTGTTTATCCGTTCTCTTGTTTTTCGAAGGATGTAAATTAGACGTCAATTTTAGCTATACTGTGTGAAATTATTTGTTCGAATCGCTTAGAAGAGTCGATTTCTGTGCTTAATTAGGTCTGATGGAAGTGTTTTTCCTTGCGCCAGCTCGTTACAATACAGATTCTCTTTTTGGTTAACCTTTGTTGGAATTTTTGTGCTTAGGGTTTATTTAAGGTAATGGCTCCGACAGAGGTGAAATCGCTTTGTCTGCAATTTCTGATGTTAATTTCGTTGTCCAGAATAGGCGCTTCGGACACTGTAAGAAACTTGAAAACTACTGATTTTTATCTTGCTTGATGTTGTATTCTTGTTTTGGCTTTTCCATGGAATCGATTTAATCTTGTGGTCCGGATTTGGGAACTTATCTCATGAAGTTTCCTTTGGCTGTGTAGATGTTCAACGAGTCTGTAAATGGGCATTCGGCTGTTTCCAGAAATGAAAACCCAAAAGGTATACAGCTAGCCTGTTGAATTTCTATTTTGCCTTCTAGAGTTTGGTAACTTGATTTCTTCTTTCTGAATATGATAGACTTTTCTCTGTTTAAACTCTTCATTCAAAATTAAGCCAGGGTATTCTTTTGCTTGATTCCTTCTTTCCCTCTTTTCTTCCGTGCATTCAAGCTTATTATCTCATACATATGAGAAATTGTTTCTCGATACTTGGTTTGTCTTTGTCTCTTTATTATACTGTGGTTACAATATGGCATCCTCAAATTTTATTCTTTTCTTCGTGGCTAGGATGGTGTCCTCGTGGTTGGTCTGTTAGTCCACACAAGACTAAGTGCTATGGTTTAATGTCAATTCCTAGATTATGGAATGAATCAGAGAGACAATGTAATGGTTATGGCGGGAACTTGGCAGCAATGATAACTTATCAAGAGTTTAGCTTTGTACAAAATCTGTGTAATGGAACTCTTGGTGGCTGTTGGGTTGGTGGCAGAGCGTTCAACTCTTCGAATGATTTTGTTTGGAAGTGGTCAGATAATGTTTCAACATGGAATGATTCCATTATTTCCAGCACAGCTTTGGATTCTAAATGCAAAAACATCTCATGCCACATGAATAATTCAGTTGAAACATGTACTTTGATATTTGGTGGACCAACAACACCATTCCTTAAGGATGAGAAGTGCAACAGTTCTCATCCTTTTATATGCATGATAAATCTAGGTATGGCATCATCTTGGATATTCTGGTCATAAAATGCATCATGATTGACTCTGTATATTCTCCACTCAAGCTCTTTCTCTCTCTTCCCCCTCCCGTAAAATGTCTAGAGGTTATGAGTTCAATTTATGGTCGCTACTTGCCTTAACAGCCAAATGTAATACCATGAGAATAGTCAAGGAAAATTCATGGATTTTCAATAAAAAAAAAAGAGAGAACGAATCTTACATGTTTGATATCTTCGTTCTTTGGTAGTTTAGTCATTGAGAGATGTAATCACACTGAAATTATATATTTGTTTCTTTGCACTAGAGGATAGATGTCATCATATGCACTGCCACAAGGAGTATATAGTCATTCTAGCTGTTGTGAGTGGGTTGATATTTTGCACGATGTTTGCTGTGGTGGTTTGGTTGCTTGCCTACAAAAGGAGCAAGAAGCGGAGAAAGTCTCGGAAGCCATCCAATCATGCAGCATCTGCATTGGTACCACCTTCATGGAAGGTTTTTACCAAAGAAGAGCTAAGATCAATTACGAAAAACTTCAGTGAGGGAAATCGTCTTCTTGGAGATACAAAAACAGGTGGTACATACAGTGGCCTTTTACCTGATGGCTCGAAAGTTGCAATCAAAAGGTTAAAGAAGTCTAGATTTCAGAGGAAAAAGGAGTTCCATTCTGAAATTGCGAGAGTTGCTAAACTTCGCCATCCAAATTTGGTTGCCTTGAAAGGATGTTGCTATGACCATGGTGACCGCTACATTGTTTACGAATTCATTGTTAATGGGCCCTTAGATAGATGGCTTCACCATGTACCAAGAGGCGGTCGAAGTTTAGATTGGACCATGAGAATAAAAGTTGCCACGACTCTTGCCCAAGGGATTGCGTATGTACAATTTACTTCAATTAATAATTCAGCCTCGTCTCTCGCGCTTATTAACTGTCATCTTTCATGTTTTCTATGCAGGTTTCTTCACGACAAGGTCAAGCCACACGTAGTACATCGCGATATCCGCTCCAGTAATGTACTTCTCGACGAAGAATTTGGAGCACATCTGATGGGAGTAGGCTTGTCAAAGTTGGTTGCCTACGAAGTGATGATGCATGAAAGGACTGTAATGGCAGGAGGAACTCATGGATACCTTGCTCCTGAATTTGTCTACAGAAACGAGTTAACAACAAAGAGTGATGTCTATAGTTTTGGGGTGTTGTTGCTTGAAATTGTGACTGGTCGAAGGCCTGCACAGCCAGTTGATTCAGTTGGTTGGCAGAGCATTTTCGAATGGGCAACGCCCCTCGTGATGGCTCATCGTTATCTAGATCTCCTGGATCCTCATATAATGGTCACTTCTACTACGGAAATTCCCGAGGCTGGTGTTGTTCAGAAGGTGGTGGACCTTGTGTATGCTTGCACGCAACATGTCCCGTCCATGCGCCCTAGAATGTCGCATGTTGTTCATCAGTTGCAACAATTGGCACCCTCACCTCTTACGTAAAAGCATCCATCTGACTTCAAGCTTCCTATTGCGAGATTCTACCGTTGAAAGAAGCCGGTTAGTTTATGGCAGGATCTGAGGTAGTTAGTTACATTTAACCCAATTTCCAATTAGTTTAGAGCGTGTTTAGAAGAACGGTTAGAATTATTATTCTCATGTCTTACCACTCCACTTGGTCAAACTGTTGTGCAGTTTGATCTATAATGTTGTAAACACAACTATTTAACATAATTTAACAACTTCTATTAGGCAGAATGGTTTCACTCAGCTTTTGCTTTTCTTTTAATGAACTCCACTCTTGTTAGATATTAAGAAATAGGAGCCTCAGATACATAGAATAACGTATTCAATTTTGAACTTTGTTTCATTTTAGTTCTTAGATTTTCAAACGTTGAATTTTAGTTTTAAAAGTTTCTTTTGTTTTGATTACTAGATTTTTAAATGTTTAATTCTATTTCTTAGAACTTGAAAGGTATTTAAATTTAGTTCCTAATTTTTTTTAAATAACTCAAAAGTTAATTTTTTATGTCGCATCAACATTATTAAATCAAATTTCATTAATATTAATTTCAAATTTATTATAAGAACTAAAATTGTAGGGATCAAAATGATATTTTAAATCTTTATAAAAATATATAAAGTAGGAGTTGAATGACTTTAACGATGAGAAAATGATTGAATACAACCCACGAAAATGAGTCGTAAAACTTGAATTTACAATAAGCCTGGGTTTATTAGTATTGTTTTAGAGGAAGGGAAGGTGGAAATAAATATGGATTGTACAATTGAATTAACATGTGGCACTTATACTAAGTTACTAGCTAATTTTGCGTACAAGGAATAAATACTACAATATTACAGATGATTTTCTAGAAATTCCAAGACAGCTAAACCCGCAGCCCAAACGTCGTCGTCCAATACATGCTCGGCGGGTGAGTGACTTACGCCACCACGACATCGGACAAACAACATTCCCACCTGTCAATTCTCTCGTTAGGCATCAAGCAACCATGTCAACGCAAGTGCAAAACTAGAACTTCATGAGTTATTGTATTTAAGTTGAGAACAAACCTTCGTTAAATGAGACATAGCCATCGCATCATGTCCTGCTCCACTCATTAGTATAGGAACTTCCTCCTGAATGTCGCCAACCATTTTTTTGAGTGCAGTGGAAGCTGCTGATTTCAGCTGCGAGCTCAACTCCGAATCACTAATTACAGCATTTGCATCATGCTGAAAGAAACAAACAAAGCAGATTACAGGTATGCAATGGAAGGAAATGATAAATATGGACAAAGGACTTGATGGAAGATACACACCTTACGTTCAATATTGCACGAAACGGATCGGCTGCTGCAAATTTTATGTACCTGATTAGAGAATTCATAAATTACGGCTTCTCGTCCTACATCGTCGATTGTACGTAAATCTACCGTGAAGGTCACCTATAACATTCCAAACGTTAAAAATCGCCGAGTAAAAAAAGCTCTGCAGTGGCTCTGTATCAAAATCCTTGCCTGGCCGGGAATGACATTGCTTGCACTGGGCCATGTAGATATCTCTCCAACCGTGCAGACAAGTGATGTGGAAAGTGACTTCAAGGTAGAATCGCTGCAATGACCATCAAAAGATAAGTAGCTCTCTGGTTGCTTACAGAGTTTTTCCAATTGTACAATCAATTCAGCTGAAGCTGCCATGGGATCCTGGCGCAAAGACATTGGAACCGTTCCTGCATGCCCCTGAGAACCTCTCACTGTAACCTGCAATCTTTGTGCATGTATCGCTCTATCAAACGAAAATCACATCCTAACTTAAATAAAAATCCATTTTCGTTAATCTTTCATGAAACAAAAAGGTCAAATTTAGTTTCAGTAATACGCGGCTAAATTATAAATTTTGCTAGTCAGTTTGTGTGGAATGGAAAAATACAAACATATTAAATTCATCACCAGTATTAGATGTTAAAATTAAACTATATTTACCACATGCCTCACTGCGGAATGTAGCATATGGTTATTTTACTTAAGAAGAGGGAGAAAAAGTAGGCAAATTATGCAAAATGTAACGTATCTTCTGACTTTAGTATTAGACAAGCGAGTACTACAGCTTTTCAGAGAGATAAAAAAGACTTGGATTAAAGTACGACTTCAAGTTCATCTCTAAGAGTAAGAATCTAGAAGGCATGCTTCTCAACCATGATTTCTAGCAAATTAGTAGTCAAGGACAAGCAAAATGTTATGATCCTGCCATCAAGTGTGTGGCAAGCATTTCAAATAAAGAATTACCGCAACTATTTTGATAAATTAGTTATTGAGCAAGTATATTTCTCAGTCTCCTCCAGGTTGTTTAACTCACGTACCTTTAGTCGTGACTGTCCAGCAATGCCCCTAACCACTCCAAGAGGAAAACCAGACCACTCAAGTACAGGTCCTTGTTCAATATGAACCTGAGGGTCAAAGCAAACAATACTGTTCTCATAATGGTCGAAAAGTACTGATTATCGTACCCAAGTCCTAGAAATTAAGTTTTAAATGGAGAACAGATACTACAAATTTCAGAAGAGCACCCAAAGTCATACCTCAACATATCCCCAGACAGACTTGCGGTCATACTTGAGCTGCAACAAGTTCTCCTCTGTTATCTCTACTCCGCTTTCCATAATTACATCTTTGATCGCCAAGCCACTGATAAAGTAATTTTTATTAATAAGCAGGTAATTATTAGTGATATGCATCCAGAGAGTTCGGAATATACAACAAAACCTTTTGTCTGTTATTTCCAATGACGAAGCAGGTAAAATACCAGCAATAGCAGCACTTCCCAAGAAGGTTGATTGAAATCTAACACCCTCTTCATCACTGAAGGCAATCACCTGCATAATTTTGTGGTTGATTATAACTAAATGTGACAAGGTAGAAAAGTTTATCATGTATAAGAACACCAATAATGTCCCTGCTTGTTTCCTCTAATATGCACAAAAAGAGTTCCATTTGATAGACCACCAAAAAGTTTCACAAAACTTGAAGCGTAACTTTTTGTCTTACAACCTACTCAAGATAAAAATATTTCAGAAAAACTTTGCTCAGATGATAACAATTGGAGAAAGAAATCAAGAACAAGTCACTTAATTCTTCAAAATTCGCTATTGCTAATGAGAAAGTAAAAAACTCAAACCTCAATTGGCCTCTTTAACTCTTCTAACTTCCCATTCATATAAAAAACTTTCAAAGCAGAAATAGCAGATATGATGCCTAATGCGCCATCAAATTTTCCAGCATCAACAACAGTATCCTACAATAAAAAAGAGAGATTTCAATTCTCAGCTGGGTATATAACATAAATTATTGCCTCTTCTTAGGGGAAGTCAAATAATCACCGAGTGAGAACCAATCAGTAATGCTTCAGCACTTGCATTCCTTCCTTCAGCTCGACCATGTAGATTTCCCATGACATCAACCCACCTGAAAATGTTCAGGAACATGAGTCAAGAACAATATCAAGACTTCGTGAAGTTGAGTAAATGCAGAAATCTAACGTTCTTAATCCAGCATCCTCCATCCATTTTTGCAGAAGAAATCTTGCTTTGATAGAAGCTGGACTCAAGAACGTCCTCTCAAGATAGCGATTAGCATCACTTACCTGGTAAATTGGAGACAGTTATAAGATAACCCTGAGTGACCAACTGGGAATAATTAAGACAAACACAAGAAACTCACCATCGAACAGTTTTAAGTTGGATTAGAACTCAACCTCTGGTATTCAGCAGGTTTATCTGGGGGAAGGGGAGGACAACTATTCATGGACTAAGCTAATAATAAATGGATATGACATAGAATGAAGAGTTTGATAATTGGAAATCAAGCTAAAGTCTTCAGGGGGGGGGAGGGGTTAAATTTGCAATTATACGCCCTAAAAATTTTTCCCCTTACAAAAAGGTTTCTAATTAATGAAGTATAAATTTCCTGAAATTTTTAAAATCAAATCAAGGGAATATTAAAACAAAGCAAACAGTCAACCTCATAAGTATGACTACTCTTTAAAATTATCAATTTACGCGGTCAACGCAAATTATGGCCATTTTAATATTATGAATGGAAAATGATAGCAGAATCATGTATAAGAAACGAAGATACACATGCAAATCGTCCAATTATTCACTAAATTTAAGTATTACCAAACTTCTGCAAAGAGATGGGAAAAAATAGTTCGTGGTCCACTACCTTCCCTAATTCGTTCAATCTACCAACTGCTTCGTCCTTGAGAATTTCCACAAACAAATCAGCTCTTCTGTTCTTTGAATTTTCAGCTACATCTCCTGAAATTTTGAATAATATTCTCAGTTACCAATATCCAATCGTTCAGTAACATAATGTTATGAAATTTTAAACAACAATCAAAAAAATAAAGAGAAAACAAGTTACATCCACATAAAATAAAGAGAAAACAAGTTACATGGATGGAGAGGAAAACGATTTGATTAGAAGAGAGTGAATAAAGAACTAGAGTTTTATGAAAAAAATTGTATAATGCCCTCTCTCGATCCAATTACATAAAAGCTCAAATATAAATATAAAAGTCTAATTACAATTCCGGTTATTGCAGTTCAAAGCATATTTTTAACCCATGACAAATAATTTCCTAAGATAATTAAGATATCATCACAAAAGCTGATGATATTCACGCAACAGCGAGAAATACCCAACCAAACAGACTATTCCTCGGAGTAAACATGAAAACCCGACTTTTATGAGCATCATACAATGTTTGTGATGTTACGAATGACCGATAACTCGACGGAGAGGAAACAGATCTGTAAACTCCTCCAAGTAAACACGAATCAGCAGCAATTGGAACAAACAATAATCCAGATATATTTACCGATAAGTAAAATTTTATCATGTACGTTATCTGAAAAGGCATAAACGAGTGGTCCGTATTCATTTCGATTCAGTTTCGAGTAATTTCACGAAGGAACATCCACTTTTCCATTTCGAAGCGGTTAATATGAATCCAAAAATGGAGATAATAAAAAAAAAAAAAAAAAATACCAGTAAATGCGTAAGCGGTGGGATGAGATGAGAACAAAAGGAGAAACAGCAGATAGCTAAACAACATGGAGAAAGAAGAAAGTTGATGCTGCTGCTGCTGCTGATGATGATGATGATCCTTGATGAGAAAAGCGGCCATAGAATCGGCGTTAGAATATGCAATGGCCATGGGTGACGGCTTGAGAGAAACGGCGGCCGGAGAGCTATGGCGGAGGCGGAAAGCCTTTTTGGAAATTTGGATTTTCGCTTTTGGCTTCTGGCTCTCCGCTTCATAGTTCCGGAATCTTCACCATATTTGTGGTGCGGAATATTGGGTGGGCCCCATCGATACAGAACATTAATGGAGGTACCTATTTCAAATATTTACTTGAGCCCTATTTAACGATGATAGGATATCATTTTTTATTACACTTTATTTTCTAATACACATTCAAAAGAAAAAAAAAAATTGAGACATCAAGGATGACTTGCCTCCTATAATGCAAGTTTTCCTTTTTCAATAACCCATTAATTTTATTATTCAATTGAAATGCCACAAACGTATTAATTTTATTATTTAATAATAATTCAGTTCCATATTATGTTACATGTTTAATCATAAAAATTCATCATTAAAAATAAATAATTATAATTATTTTGAAGTGGAATGGTAAAATATCATTATAATAATTGGTTAATAATGACAAACAAACACCTTAAGTAAAAAAAAGTGTTTTTTCTTCCTCACTGCTCAGATGACAAAATTAGTACTCAAAAAATAATAAGTGACAAATTAGATTTTAAAATAAAAGGAAAAAAAAAGTATGACATGACGACGATAATAGATTTTTTTTTTCTTTTTCTTTTATAATTTAACAAACAATTGGGTGTTTTGAAATTGATTCTTTTGGTTACTGATTAATACGAGATATTATTAGAATTTTGCTTTCTTTTTTTTCTACTATAGTGCGATAGGATATGAATGTGAATAAACCTAAGTTTAGAATACAAATGTGATAAAAGACGTAGAAAAATTAACTAAAGTCAAAACGAGTATATATGATCGAGCAGGACGGTACATCATCTATCACATCAAGAAAAGTGTTCAATAGTGTTAGCTGGATGGATCAGTAAGTAAAGTCACAATAGTGTCAAGGTGTCAGTGTCAAGGCTTAATTAGTGGGGGCACGATGGGCCCCGAGCCATCCCGACGATGTCAAGACTCAAGATGGAATTTTGACAAGCGGTTCTGGAGTTAAGTCCGTATGAAGCTAAGATGTAAGCTCACCAAGTTTGGTGTCAATCAGATACTCGACGAACGCTCCATGCTAGCGTATGATTCCTCGCCAAAAAGACATATGCATTGGTGGGAGACTGAAACTCGTCCATAATGTAGAGGCATTGTGTCAACTCTCCACCACCCCTGGGCCATGTGGCCTAAGTGAGCTACACCATGGCACATGCGTGTGTCGTTATGTGGGCGAACGCTTGCAAAACCAGTGTCTTGGGCGGCTTCCTACGATAATGGAAATCTCGGGACAGTGTTGGATGGCACGGGTGTGCGGACATTGCGCCCTTGCCCATGGGACGGAGGTTGCCACATATATCGAGATGCGACCCGCCATCTCACATTGGATTCCCATGTGCCGAATGGATGCGTGTGCGAGCATATAAGCATAACCAAGATAATTCGGATGCGTGCTCGAAGATGCATAGTCAAGGCCTGATCAACCTCGCTTAACGTCCTGACGTGCCACAAAGTATGGACTATCCGAGTTTGGGGCTTGAGTTCCCATCTAAGGCTAGCCATGACGAGCGTGAGATAATGACGTCGCACGAGTCGAAGAGAGCGACCGTGACACATAGTTTAGTTGACACTAGTGATACATTAGTCCCCATTCGATAAGTAGTTCGAGTCCGTGTAGTGCCATCTGTTAAGATTTGTTGTCGCCTACCTCAACTTGTACTCAAAAAAAAAAAATGAAGTAAATGTTTGCTTGAAACCAGCGTAGGTGGGCTAAGAATGGTACAATTTAAGGAATGGGTTTTTTTATATGTAGTTTAGTTTTTTGTAAAAAAAATATTAATTTCTACGTTAAATTTGAAGTTAATTTTATTAAACATTGATTCAGCACTAAAACATAGATTAAATCGTGGACATATTTCTGAATTTTAAGAATTAAAAAAAAAATGGATATATAAATTTTTAAGAAAAAAAATCGACATTCAAAAGTGAATAATCTCAAAACTAGACAAAAATAGTGTTTTAGCCTCTTAACATAAATTTAGTTTTTTTTAAATATATATAAAACACAATTTATTAGCTCTTAAACTTTACCTTTTAAGATGTTTTTATAGAGATTATAAAAATATTAAATTTTCTATGGTAGATTATATCCATAGCTATCTTGACAATAATTTTTACACATTATTTATGAACGTCCACGAAATTAATATACGAAAGTCTCGAACCTAGAATCGAGAGGGAGCACACTTCTCGAGCCCAAATTTTCAACAAATTACGCCAACCGACAAAAAAAAATAATTTCATATTAACTCATCTAATTGAATGAATAAAAAAACTTGTTTTGTTGTGTCACATGGCTCACGTGCAGTAGGAATAGTGATGCAGAATCTTGAGGTGAATTTGGAATCTAGCCTAAGCCAGAGGATCACCACTGAATTTACAATCAATTTGTTTTGGGCCCACCTCTATTTATTGGTTTTGGTGGGTCCCGCACTTTTTTTTCTTTTCTTTTTTTTTTTTATCCTTAACAGTATCTGTAGTACGGAGTTAGATTCTCCCGTTTTAATATACATTTTTTCTTTTCTTTTTTTTTTGTAAGAAAGGCCATCACTTATTTTTTATTATTTTGTAAAGAGAAAGAGCATCACTTTTTTTTTTTTTTTAATTTATTATTTGTTGAGTAAAATATAGGCTCTTGTATCTAAGGAGCAAACTCTGGGTGATAGGTCAATATTTGGTGTCACGTAATTATATTTTTTTTTATAAATATTGAATTAAAAGAATGTAACATTAAACGACGTTACATTACTCTTGAGAAGGGTTCGTCTCGTAATGGGTCAAGTTTTCTTCATAATTGATAAGCTTAAATATTGAACAAAAAGATAAAAGTGTCTTAAGTAGACCAACTAACCCCTTCTAGAATATCACTCACACATATAAGAATGTTTGACAAGGTTTGACATCAAAAAATTAATATTATAATTTATTAGTTTGTTTTATTGTTTTTATTCATTTAATTTGAACATTGTGGTCCAGTTACTATTTTTCTTGTCAATTTCTTTCCATTTGAATCTATTTATTTAATTACTTAATTCTGTTTAGTTTTATACTATTATTTATAAATAGTTATCGATTTAATTTTTTTTAGCGATATCATATGACTTTGTCATATGGTTAATTTTGAATTTAGTTTTTATCAAGATTATAAGTTTATAAATGTATTAATGAAAATAAATTATGACATTTATAATCAATAGTACATTAAATTACCATGATTAATTTTTGTTAGATGTAGCTTTGTTTGAAAACATTCATCTTATAACAAATGAAATTTTATGTAAAAGTACAATATAATAGTTTCTAGAATCGTAAATTCAATAGAAAAAAAAAACATAGGAGAAAACTAAGAGCGTCAAAGAAGGAAAAGGATTTTTTGAGACGAGAATGAATAAAAATTGATTTGATGCGAAGTTGATTGTTTTTTTAAATAAAAAATAAAGATAATTAATATAATATTTATAATTAAATATTTTTATCTTTTTATTTTATAAAGTAACATTTTAAGTGAAAATATATATATATATATATATATATGCATTAGACCACGCGCCAATCCACCTTAACCCTTCCCAACTCATCCTAACCTTGCATCCAAAATCTGCCCTAATAAACCTTTTTTTTTTCTTTTTTGAGTGGGTAAAAATTATTTATTTTCACAACTTTTTTACAAACAACATTTCATACTTTTTTTTTTCTTTTTTTTTTTTTAAGTAAAAGAAAAAACCTGCATTTATACACCTGCTCTTTGCATCCCTTTATCATCTGATATTTTCATGTTCATATGAAATTATTTATTATTTTGATATAAATCTATAATTATCGAAAAGATCATACCCTTAAATATTATGGCTCAAAACTATGTGTGTTCAAAAGAACAACTACTCTAGCAATTTGAGCTACCCAATCTAAATCATAAGAGTTGAGTTTGGATTGAATTTTATTAGAATTATGGTTAGATTGATTATAGGATTGACTAATTTCTATCTTGTTCAATCAAACTCAAATTAAAAATAATATATGCATTTTATATTTGTGAGTGTATTAAGAGCTAAGAGAAATTAGTTAAAAGGATAATATTTTAGTATATGGATAAATATCATGCACTAATATGTTTAAGTATAGTATCAACCATCTTTTATTCATTTGTTTATATATTTTTAGATATGAACATAGTTTTTTTTTATAGCAAAAAATAGATTAACACAACTCGATAATCTAATTGAACCCAACCAAAAATATAAAGTTGGGTTACTAATTTATTAGATAGAGTTATATAAGTGAAAGGAGAGTCCAACTCGAAATTTTGAGTTTGTCTTATAACCTAATTCAACCTGAACCATCTATTAATCTCGTGGTGAAAAAGTAATAATATTTTAGTATTAAAATTGTAAAGGAGGGTAGATACAATTAAATAAATGGTCAAAGTTGTAAGGCGAAGAAAGCAAATTGGAAATTGAATGCTTTTGTTTAATATAGGGCAATTAGGAGACGTCCTATCAAATCATCCCAGCCCCCACTCTTAGAAAAAGCATTTGCAACAATTAACTTTACAAAAGTTCATACAAAAGGAAGAACTTTTGAATTGGAAAATTGAAATAATTAATTATTTGGGTAAATAATATATATATATATATATATATATATATATATATATATATATATATATGTAATTGTTATGATTTGGGGCTAGT
>JBBMEG010000005.1:7592366-7662817 GCA_037832605.1 Cyclanthera cordifolia | reverse complement strand
TTATGTTTTAAAATGTTTATATTACTTTTTTTTTTTTTTTAATGTTAAATATATATACTTATCGAAATATTACTGTAAAAATTTATCTCTTTGAAGCAAACAAATGATTATATTTATGATTATTAATTTAATATAAAATTGGATTGAAATTGTATTTTACAATGGAATATTGAAGAAAAACTGATGAGAAATGAAGAAAGAATTTGGAAGAAATTATGACGTCATAAAATCAAATAAGAATTTGCTTTTCTCATTTTTCTTATTCCCAAATCCAATCAGGCCTACAAGTTTGATTAAAGAGTATGTTTGAAATAAAAATAATATTGGAAAGGTTAGAAGAGGGTAAAAATGAAACCTGACAGTGTGGGAAAGGAGAAAGGGAATGGTGATCCCTTCCAATTGACAACTGACATGTAAAGAGCTTTCAGTTCCAGCCTTTATTAAACCCTCTCTGCCTCTTCTCTTCTCCTATTGTGCCCTCCCACCTCATATGATCTCATCATTTTGATAAACTAAAAATAAATACTTTTATTTTCTTTTGACCTGCTTAAAAGCGTTAATTATTTCAAATTAATATTTATTAAATATTCTTAAAAAATAAAATTTAATTTGAATTTTTATTTTAATAAGATAAATATTAATTTTAAATATTTTAAACACAAGCAAACAAACTTTTGAATTGACAATTAATTTAAAATATTCAAAATAAAATTTTAATATTAATTTTAAATACTTTTAAAATACACATAAACAATTTTTTAACTGCAATCATTACTTACAAATATTAAAAATAGATATGTATTAAAAATATTAATTCTAAATATTCTATTCTTAAAAAGTTTACTGGCCTAATTAGGATAAAAAGAAAGATTGATAATATAAAATTATATTACTAAATTTTCCATAAATACTAATTTATTTTTGCTTATTTTCCAGTTAAACAAGTATCAATTTATTTATATATTCCTGTTGAAAATAATCACCCTAATAACTATTTCTTTAACAAATAAATACGACCAGAATCTTACAACAAGAATTTCATATTAAAAAAATAAATAAATAGACAAGTAATCTGTAGACCGAAAAGAGTTAAGCAGAAGAAACAATAAATAATATATAATGCAAGTTGCGATAAATTACACGAATTAATACAAAATTGGTAGGTGTAAATATAAGATACCTCCGACCGGAAATATTCATACCCACCATCGCGTATTTAACTTGCGAAAACAAAACCAATTATATGAAACCCACTAATTTCAATACGTTTTTTTTTTCTCTTCATATATATAATAAACAAACAACCTCCCAACCTCAATTTATTCATTTTACTTCCGTGTTTTTTAATAAATACTATGGTTAATAATAATAATATCATTATTATTATGGTATCCGAGTTTGGCTGTTAAGAAAGAGGAGCCCTTTGTGGGGCGCCCTTTCTTCTGCTGCTAAGAGAAAGAACAATGCCCGAAGGAAGGAAATCGGCGCCTTTGTTTTTTCTTTTGAAAATGTGGGTTCCGGATGAGACGTTGGTGTTAGAGCAAGATGAGCCTTTGTTGAACTGTGTTGGATCTTCCGCTGCGGAGCTAGCCGCTAATTGGACGTCGTCGTCCATCCCATCCACTCTAAGCCCTTCGAATTGTGAGTACGAGAAATCCGACACGTCGAACCGTCGTAGAATCCAGCTTAAATCTTCTCCTTGGTACACCATGTGATCCACCTGCCCGTTTGTTAAGATACCAGTCATGTGATTATAAGCGTTGCGCTGAATTTAGTTTTGAAATGTTCATATGGTAAGAACTACTAACAAGAATAATAATGATGACCAAAAATAAAATAAAACAACTCAACTAATTGTTGCTGGATAGAATTATAAGTTATTAGGATGAATTCTCAACCTAATTGTTGATGAATATTTCAAAAAGAAAAGAGTAACTCGAGTGATTATGTGTATGAATGAATAACTATAATGTGAGTTCATGTCACGAATATGGTTGAATAAATAAGGAATTATCATTTTTATTTCTTAAAATTTCGCTTTTCATAATATTTTTTACATTTCTTATTCTTATATATGTAATATTGTAAAATTATTAATGACAATACTTTACTTACTTGTGACTTAAAATATCTAGATTCAAATCTCAAAATACCATTAAGATTAAAAAAAAGAAAAAAAGAAAACATGATGGAAAATTGTCAAAATCTCATTGAAGTGCTTCTATACTAGTAATATCTTTTCACGTAGCCTACAAATTTAGACTGAAAGAGAAATGGATGGAAATTGAACGAATTTGATAAACTTAAACACGAATGATTATTTTGTATAATGCAACAATTCTTAAAAAGAAGTAAAATCTTTTCAAATTCACATTCGTAAGGGAATTGATGGAAAAGAGTTAAATGTACCAAAAAAAAAAAAAAAAAAAAATCTTTCGTTGTTTTCTTTTAGGTGTGTAGCTAGGATGGGTTGGATTGAGTTAACGAGAATTTCAAGATCCAAAATTTCAAGTTGGTCAGTTGTTCAACCCGTCCAACCTTATGTAATTA
The DNA here is from genome assembly GCA_037832605.1 of Cyclanthera cordifolia. NCBI lineage: Eukaryota > Viridiplantae > Streptophyta > Magnoliopsida > Cucurbitales > Cucurbitaceae > Cyclanthera > Cyclanthera cordifolia. The sequence goes on along the minus strand of JBBMEG010000005.1, from coordinate 7,660,267 downwards.
AGAAATCTTACCCAACCCAACCATATATTTTCGGGTTAGGTTGGGTTCTAAAATTGTATTAATTTTTTTTTTCTATCAAATAATTCTATTCATAGCTAAAAATATATACAAATGTATACATAAATGAATAAAAAATGGCTGATATTATATTTAAATTTAATTTTTTTATTAGTACATGCTATTTATTAATTCACTAAAAAATTATATTTTTTATTATTTTCTCTTATAACAAAGCCACAAATATGTAATACATTGTAGTTGGATGAGTTAATTAGCCAACTCTAAATTCAATCAAATCCAACAAAAATTAAACTTAAACCAAACTGAAGAAAATTGGTAAAATTAAACTGGGGTAAATATATAGTACTACTATTTCAAAAAATAAAACATCAAGAATTAAGAATTATTCATGTTAATGGTAAATCAAAGAAATTATGTACAAAACATAATTTCTAATGCATGAATAATATTTTTTTTTTTTGTCGGCTTCATTATTTATCAGACAATCTCGTAATTGAAATATTAATAACAAACCTACAAGAACTTTATTTATAAAAAATTAAAACGTATACTATTCTTACGATTTTTGTTAACTAAATTCTAATTTCTCACGTCATGAAAACCAAATTCTAAATAAATGTATTAACTAAGTCATATTTTATTGTATTTTAAGAAAACATAAATATTAGATTGAAATTTAAAAATCACTTGACTTAAGTTCGAATTTTCTACCACAAAAATAACGAAATTAATAATTTTCATTATAAACTTCAACCGACATTGAGATGAAAAAAAAAAATGCATGGAAGAAAAAAAAAAGGGGAAAAAGAGAGATAAATACCTTGCAGGAGAGAGAGCAGAAATTGAAGGGTTCTTGAAGAATTCGATCGCAGGTAAAGCAAACATTAGAAGAACCTTGCTTGCATGGCCTAGACTGAGGCCTGTATTTCAAGAATATCACTTTCGCTCCGTTTATGGTGTACGGCTGCAGTTTTCCACCAACAAAGCTCACTTAATTAGCACCGCTTACCTTAATTCAATCAAATTTACCCCTAATCCCCAAACTAATTACCTGAATATGTGAACAGTCGATTAGTTTTTCAAGATCGCCCAATCGAATCACATCGTGATAAACATATCGTCTAACCTGACAAAACCCATGTCATGAAATTCGTCAATTATGAAATTAAATTTCAAAATCACAAAAACCGAAAATTGAGACAAAGTGGGAAACAATAATTGAGGCAATTTAGAGATCAAATTGATACGAAAGAGGAGGGATAAAATTGTCAAACGTTCACATTCAGTGAAAGCAACGACTCAGAAACCTCTGCCAGAAAAGATAGGTAAAAATGGAGTCGTCTACGAATACGAGAGCAGCTCAATCCCAAAAGTTGGATAAGTTTTCTTTTTTTCTTTTTTTTTTTGTTCTTGCGTCTCCCAAAATAAAAATTTGGGAAATACCCATTAAAATCAAGAGTTAAAATTGAAAAAAAAAAAGTAGAGAAACCTGAAGAAGAGGATGAGAGCGGTGAGAAGAGAGACAGTGAGGGCAAATACTGAGGCAACAATGCAAGCAGAAAACATTCTTTTCTGATTTTCGGAGGTTTTCATGAAGCAAACAAGTTCCAAAGAAAGTGTCGGCCATGAGGGCCTGAAGCCATGCAGGTTTGGTGGCGGTGGCGCCACACTGGTTGATGATCATATTCATGCTGCTCATGCTCGTCAATCACTACTTTGTTTCGATTTCTATAACGCAAGAAAATGAGATTAAATTAAATAATTTAAAATGGGGGAGGTTTTTATTTATTGTATTTAAAGTTGTTTTCTTGCTGTCCTTTTTTAATGGTGCTGATGACTGACTTCGTCGCCTTGTCGTTTAGATAGAAGGAAAAAGAAATTGGGAGTTGTGTTAATGGTGGTGTACTGCACCAATAACCTATACTTTTTTCTGCTTAATACGCTATACGATACTTTCTCTGTAGGGGGTTTGCAGAGGCTTTAGCAACCCAAGACTTTGTCAGAATTCCCTCACCCCATCCATTTTCTTTAACACCCTGTTTGTTTTCGGTCTAAAATTAATCTCACACTTAAGTGTGTGTTTGGGGTAAATGGAACCAAAATAATAAGAAAAATAAAGATAGATTCAGTTTATGGTTAAATTAATTATCATGGTACGAAGAAAATGATTAATTATGTTTGAGTCAAAATGATGATAATAATAATAATAATAAATAATGGATGATATGTTTTGTGTGAAAATAGTAATAAAGAAAATAAAAAATTGATTTTGAGGAATCCGGATTATGAGAAGAATGATTTTATGATAGCCCAAACAGCGTAAATTATTTTCTTCTCATTCTCTCTTTTATTAATGGTGGTCCAAACACCCTCTAAATGAATAATTGTACACCCTCTAGATGAATAGTTGTAAAGTAAACAGAAATGAAGTTACAATTTTGAATTATTTTAAAGAAAAAATAATAATAATAATTCTTAAATGATATATTAAAAATGATTATAAAAATTCATTTTTGATAACTGTATAAAAGAACTAAAAAACAACTAATTAGATATCTTTATAATGGTAATAAATTATGAAAGAAAAAGGAAATGATCATTTATATTTGATGATAAATTTGGAGATTTGTTTTTTTAGAAGAAATTGTTATGGTTTGGTACCTCAAACTTTGGAGACTATTTATCTTTTGCTTTATCATCATATTATGTACTACACAGTATATGGGGTACATTTTGGTACCTCACAACTAAATTTTGTTAATATAGTTATGAAAAATTTTAATGTATGAGTTATTTTTAGGAAATAATTATAGTAAATTTCAAATTATTTATATTTATGATCAATAATATATTTTAATATAATATTAAAAATATTGTATTATAAAAATAGTCGGTGACGCAATCGTTTCATTCTTTGTAGATAATTCAAGATTTAAGGAGGGTACTAGATCCAAAAGTTCGGATTCGATCTTTGGAGATTACATATACTGAGGCATTTATATCTCATATTCAAAAGATGATTTCAGATTTATGTGATATAGTTCTATCTCTTTACTAATTAATTTTGAGTTGAAATCTCATAATACCTAATAAAAAGTATTTGAGCAAATAAAAAAAAACTATATTAATGACTTTAATTTCCCCTTATAATTTTGCATATTGTATAGCAATTTATCAAATATTCACTGGACCTGTTATGTACAACGTTGGAGATGCAAGATTTTTTTTTTTTTTTTTTTTCTCGCTTTTTTGCAAGGGTGTAAATAAAAAGAAACGGAAGACGTTATGACAAACGGCGCCCACACACAAAATAGCAATTATGAGTGGTTGGATTTAGGGTCCATGAAGAGGAGAGAAAGAAGAAAAAATAAAGTGATTTTATATATAAATTACTTGTTTGAGAATTGATGTTTTAGATAGGAAAGCATGAAATTTTTGTTTTTAAAATTTATGTTTAATAGAGAAGAAGCATGTTTTAGATAATATTTGAATTAAAATTTGATAGTATTTTGAAAAGAAGTTCAAGAGAGGTACTGAGTATAAGAGAGATTTTGATATATTAAAAACAAATAAAGAGTTCAACTCCTTATTTCTCTTTCTCTCTCCCTTTTGCAAATCCAACCTTCCCTAAGTTTTTTTCAATTACATGGCATTGATCATGGCAAGATTGCAAGACAAACACCATGTGAATTGTAATATTTTGATTCACTATGTTTTTAACGATGGTTAAGGTTTAATCATGGTTAATTAGTTGGGTTGAGGTTTTTTCTTAGCATTTTGAGTTAGTTTTGTATGCCATCTACAAGACAAAGTAGAATCTTGATCGATTAAGTGCTAGCCACCATTGTATGTCTCTTGGAGCTCTATTTGTTTATGAAAATTTGTGAAGGAGAAGTCAATTTTTGAATTTATGAAAGTGGATGAAGGAATTTTATCTCAAACATTGTATGTCTCTTAGATGTGCTTTACTTCTCTCCTTCTTTACTTGTTTTTCATCTCATGGTGTTCTAATTTGGCTTGAAATTATGAAGAAATTGGGGACAATTACTTCTACATTTTGGTATCAAGGCAATCAATCAAGTAAATGATGCTCGAAGTTTGCAAAGAACAAACCGCTGATTATTGTGAAATTGTATTGAATTTGAGTTTAAGGCTGAAAATTTATAATTATAAAATTGAGGTTATAATTTGGGAAATTTGTTGGATACATTCTGAATTATTGAAACCAAGCTATGTTTTCAAAGTTGTGTGGTTCTCTTAATTTTTTGTCTACGTTGTTTGATTTCTACTATCTTTATAGTTTTTTTCATTTTTCAGCTAGATTAGAGCTTGATAAAGTCAATGGGATAAGTTACTTTAGTTTATAGAAAAGAAAAATGAGAGTCCTAGCAGTGTAACAAAAGATTGAAAAAGCTTTAGATAATGTACCTTAATGACCTCTAACAATGTATAAAGAAAAAAAAAGAGAGGCATTTGAGATACCTTTCAGTACAATAATTCTTTACCTAGTTGACAATGTCTTTTAATGTACGTAATAGAAGTAGCTATTTTCTGGGTCAAATTAGAGGCGTTTTACATGTCTAAGTCACTCACAAATAAGCTTTATCTGAAGGAGAGATCGTCATGACCAATGCTAGAAAGAAACTTTACGATGAGAATCAAGTTGTAATTCTCCTCAATTATTTACCCATAAAATATAAATAACTAAAATCAGTCATAACATAATGCAGAGATTTGTTATCTTTCGAATAGTCATTGACTCTTTGAGATATATGGAATTGGACATGAAAAATGAGGAGAAAGATTCTGAGGGTCTATTTATGAAAAATAAACCTTTTAAGAGTTAGAGCAATAAATTAAGTAAATAGAGCTTAAAATATGCAAAGAATAAGAAGTCGATAGAGCATAGTAGTTTACTTGTTACTACTGCAAAGAAGAATGATACACTAAATATATATGATTGTCCCTTTTGGAGTGGAGTGGTAAGCTAAATTTTAGAAAAGTTAATGAAAATTAATCAAATAATAAAGTAATAAAAACAATAACCATAATTAGGCGATAAAAGAATGAAAAGGATAACAACTAATTAATACCAAAGGAGTTGGTGGTGTAATGATTTAATTGTTTGGTGTTAATGCAGTTTAACACCAATGTCACAGGTTCGAGGGTTTGTAGTCATCTCAATTGGATATATAATTTCGACATCATTGATAGAATTTCTAAAGTTTCATGAGCTATTTCATTTTTGTGGAAGTCAAAACATTATGTAAGAATGGACACCACACACACAATATCATTGAGACTAGTGTGTGTTAACAATAGGCTTAAGGCTATGAGCTATGAACGACTAGTTTGAGCTTTAAATCAGAGTAGAGGTTTGTCTCAAAAGTGTAAGTCTATAGGAGAAGTCGATAACGATTCCTAAATGATGCTCTTTTTTTTTTTTTTAAGAAACTGAGATGGTGCTCTTTAGTGTCCATAGTTCACATAAATTCAAAATATTGATAAGACACACTAGTTAATTGCAATTGAATTAATTATTTTATCATTTATAAAAAATCAAATTTAGTAACTCATTTTAAAATTTTAGCCACTCACTCAATAATTATCCAAAATAGAATTTCTCGTGGTTGTCAATTTTCTTAATGGTCCCGATGCATAACTTGGAGAATTTCGGTTCTATATTAATCCAGATATAGATTGGGTTTAAATTAGCCCACACAATGCGTCCCTCAATGGGCTTAAACCACATTAGCCCAACTCATTTTCTCGGGCCATACCAATTAACCCATATATTTCGCTCAGCCATGTCTTTAGAATTTTCTTTTCTTTTATTTTTTTTTTTTAATTTTTTTCCTGGGAAAACAAATCGAAGCCCTAATTTCAATTGATCTGAAGCACTGTTACTCTGGCGCTCACTCACCTCCATTTCTGGACAAGATTGAAGCTTCTTCAGCCATCATCATTGCCAATCTCCCAATCTTCACGGCTCAATTTAAACCGTCGATTCAACTTCTTCAGGGCTTCACTTTCAGCAGCTTTCCTACATCGCCTAATTCTCATTTCGTATCATAAGGTTTATATTCTTGAGTTGAGGGTTTGTTTGTTTTTTTTTTGATTAGTTCTTTGTGTTAGTCTGATGTTTGATTGGTGTTAGGGTTGATTTATCTTTGATTTGTTCTTCTTGTGGCGTTTTCGTTCCAATTAATGCTGGGAAAGAATGAAGATCGATTGTTCGATTGGACCATTTAATTTTATAAGTTTTTGGGTGTCGGTCTTTGATAGAAAAATGAATGTTTATGTATCACATTGGATGTCATTTCTCCGTTTTAGTTTGCTTGTTGTGTGACGATTAGCTTTGGTTTGTGTTTGTCGAGTACTTCATACTTGAAATAAAAGAAACATTGATCCTGAAATGCGGAACATTAGTTTGGTTATGAACACTGTAATTTATCCTTATTTTTCCTATGAACATTAGGTGTCTATAGATAGCATCAACTATAGCTTTAGAGAGTGAAGGTTAATGTCGATATGATTGTAGTGTAGTTTCTATCGTCATTTCGCTTGTTAATTTTATCGAAGTGTTACTTGTATCATAAGGCCTGAGCATGAATGAAAAATAAATACTACTCATTTTGATTAGTTTGGTGACACAATTTTGATTTGTATCCAGGCCACTGAATTGTCCTTACGGAAAAGCCAAAATGGGTTTGAACTAACTAGCTTGTTACCTTTAGGAAGTTAATTCAGCAACTAGAGAAATGCACTTAGTTTTAAGAATAAGGCATTTGATACCAAAAGGATGTGCAAACGCCATTCGCTCTCCTACGGTTGCTCTCAATCCTCTAAACATAAATGGTTTACATAGAAATTATGCTCAACCAGCTCGGATAGAGGAGGAAGATGAGGTGGAAATTGACCAGAGAAGGCTTCCAGCTGATTACGATCCAGCAAACTTCGATCCAACACAACATCGTAGTCCTCCAACCGATCGTGTTTTTAGGCTCGTGGATGAAATATCTGGACTCACCCTAGTTGAAGTTGCTGAGTTATCTTCCATTTTGAGGAAAAAGTTAGGAATGACCGACATGCCGGTTGTTGGAGTTATGAAAGCCGGAGCTGCGGGATTGGCTGGAATGACAACCAAGACATCAGCAGCACCTGCTAAAGAGGAGAAGCCAGAAAAGACTGTTTATGAGTTGAAACTAGAGTCTTACGAAACATCTGCAAAGATTAAAATTATCAAGGAAGTAAGGAGTTTCACTGATTTAGGGCTCAAGGAAGCAAAAGATCTAGTGGAGAAAACGCCATCAGTGTTGAAGAAAGGATTGTCAAAGGAAGAAGGTGAACACTTAATGGAGAAGATGAAGGCACTTGGTGCAAAAGTCATCTTGGAATGAATGTATGCCTTTAGGTCATCCATTGACCCATGTTTTTTTTAATATAATAATATTTTGAAATTTTGATTACCTTGATTTTCTGGCTAAGTAGCATCTCTTGAACTATAATTTCCAAATGTCGATGGAAGAGGAGCGATATCTTTTGTTCTGTTTTTGTGTCTCAATATCAAACGAACTCAATACCTGTAATGATATTTTCATTTTTCATGTATTTTAGGGACAGTTTGGGAACTCGAGCGAAGCTGGTTAGTTGATTAAATCCAACTTTCATCTTAGTTTTGAACTATTTGGAATAGATTGTTTGTGCTGCTTGTTAACATTCTCGAGGTTACAGCTTTGTTTCCTACTGTTGTTTCTTTGTAATTTTGTTAGAAAAATATCGAGAAAACATTAGTTTTTCTGTTTGTTGTATGTATATTAAAGTTTCTAGACCTGAATAAATAGTAACTAAAAAAATTTGAAATTCTAATATCCAAAGTTATATTATTAGCCAATCATGTCTTTGGCATATTTGTTCTATTTTTATTAGAAACATTTATGAGCAATCTTTTTTTTTGAAACTTCCAACAAATTTACAAATTTTGTTCATAAAAGTAACGCGAACCATTATTCATAATATGTTAGAAGTTTTGGGTAAATTTAAAATTTGGTTCATGTGATTTATAAAAAAATTAAAGTTTAGTATATATGATATAATCTATAATTAATATTTATGATTTAAAGAAAATTATAATTGAGTCGACACGGAGGTAATAACACCAAATAATGAACCATCAATCCTTCAGTAGTCGTTTGATAAATTTAAAAAATAGTCTATAATATTTATAATTCAATAAGGAATTAAATATATAGATATAACTTTTGATACATGAATAATGCTTTTTTTATAATCAATTATTTATCTTAGTACATAAATAATCAATATTTTATATATTTTATTCATTAACAATTACAAACCACATAAATATATTTTAAATTTTAATTTCTCAAAATTATAGAGATAAATTCTAAACTTCTCCTATCCCACGAAGTAAATTTTAGATAAATTTTAGATACGGTTAAACTTTAACTTTATCAAAGGAACAAAATTTATATTTTTAACTCATAAGACAGCAAGCCAAAGCAAAACGTTTTTTTTTTTTTTTTGAGTAAGGTTTTTATTTAATATATTTTTTTTGGTTTACTCTGATTTTATGTAAAATTAGAAAATCAGCCAAAATGGAAAAGAAATTAAAAAAAAAAAAACAGAGTCGGGGATTCGAGCTTGGGAAGATAAAGCACAAAGGCGCACACTCTGGTGGAAAAGAGAGGGACTTACACCTGACCTTCTTGATTTGCAGCCAAATTTATATCTCACAGTCCATCGTTGCTTCGGTATCTGCACGGTAAGTTCTTCAAACTATGTCAATTTTCCCGCTCGGTGCTCATGAGTGAAAACGTTAGCTTGATCTTTCCTGTATCAAACTAATACGCGTTTTCTTATTCTGGGCTGTGATTGCTTTTTGGTGTCCAGTTCTTCAATCTGACATGCGATTCGATATTTGATGTTGCTATTCGATACATTTGTTGGGTCAATTAAGCTGGTTGATAGCTCTCAGTCGAGCAATCGAGTCTATTTTATGTGTATTCCAGGCATTAAATGAAACGGCTGATGCTATGCAAACTCTTCTGTCGTTGCCGAGCTTTCGTACTATCTTATTAGCCTATTTAGTAGGGTTTCTATTCTGTTTTTTGCCTGATTGGTTATATATAGCTGAAAGCTTTTGCGGTCTTCGGTACGTTACAAAATCTTGGACTTTACTTTCATGCGGCTTGATGTTTATTTAAAGACTACAGCTTAATGCCATGAAGAATCTTGTTGCCAGAGTTCTCTTATATAAATTAAATTTTTGGAGATAAATATACATTCCACTCAAGGTGTAGAGAGCAGAATGGAAGTAGAAATGGAACCTCGTTCAGTAGCTAAACTGTAGTGTTCTCCTAAAATTGGGAGTCTAAAGGTTAAATTTTAAACGGCAAGGCACCTTACTAGCCTTGTTAGTGTTCACTGAACACTTAAATTCTCTATTATGTCTGTACATTACATTACTTGAACTATGGAGCCATGAGCTCGTTCCCTGTTTAGGATAAGAATGAAACTCACCTTTTCATTCACCAAAACTTCAGCAGCACCAGCGTTTTGGATGCTAGGGAAAGTTCAGCTACATTCCAGAACGATCCTCCAACATGCTCCAGCCATTACTCTCTTTTACTATTGTCGTGCCATGGCTATTACAATCATCTTTGCCCAATGAAAATTAAGTTACAAACATATATTCCATATGGTTATAGGAGTCATTGCTTGCGTGTATTGTTAGTTATGTTATTTTTGTATTTCATTATTATTTGTAACCAGAATTGCTCTTTCAGTAAATTTGTATAAATCTTAACCATCTTCTTGGTCAAATAAGGGATTGATAACTCATAAAGTGCTTAGAGGTTATGGGCCACCTACTTGAGAATCAATTTCCTATGAGTTACTTTGACAACTAAACGTAGTAGAGTCAAACAATTATGTCATAAGAATATTTGAGGTACCTGTAATTCCTTAACACGACTGAAATACTCGAACTCACAAATATAAAAAAAAACAAATAAAGTAAAGTTGTACATATCTAGGGCATGGTCCTCTTGGATGAATCAAGTTTGCTGGATTTTCTTTCTCCTGTATACTCTCTAAACGTTGATTATTGCACCATACATTTTTTTTGACTTTGAATACATCAATCCCAGGTTTTCAGTCTAGGGCTAAAGCTCTCCATTGTTGAATAAGAATACCATCTGCATGATGACCAGCTGCATTCTGAAGCTATCTGTTACTTCAAGTGCATGCTTTTGCTGATGCTGCAGTCTCTTATACATGAGATTTTCCGTTGAGTTTGTTTCCATCAAGTCCAAGTAGATGGAAAGAAATGTGAAAAGTGGTACCTTGGATCAATGTAGTAATTATGAACAAGCTCGGCATACGAATTTGGAAGCAAGAAGTCAGGGACTTGAGTATACAAATCAAAGATCTTTCCATGATCCATCGAGCAACATAAGTATTCAACCCCCTGAATACACTATGACAGTTGGAGCCAGTCCTGTCCACAACTACTCCATTCAAACTGGCGAGGAATTTGCACTTGAGTTTATGCGAGAAAGGGTGAATGCAAAGCATCATTTTATTCCCACCAATAATCCTGACCCAGGTGTTACATCTGGGTACTTGAATTTTAATAACATTCTGGGACTTCCACATGCTAGTTCAGAGAGTGGTGAAAATATTACTATGCTTAAGCCTATTGAAAACGATCATGTCCAACATTTTGATAGGGGGGATTCTTCACATGGAGAGAAAAGTTCATATAATTCAATGCGGTTTGTCCCAAGAGCCTCATCAAGAAATGATGTCAATCGACTTCATGGTTTTACATCTGTAAGAGCATATGATAGCTCATCAAAAAAGGTGAAATTCATGTGCAGTTTTGGTGGTAAAATAATGCCTCGCCCTAGTGATCGAAAACTTAGGTATGTTGGGGGCGAAACACGTATTATACGTATAACCAAGGATATTTCTTGGCCGAATCTTCTGCAGAAAGCATCAACAATTTATGATCAAGTACATACTATTAAATATCAGTTACCCGGTGAGGATCTTGATGCATTGGTTTCTGTATCTTGTGATGAGGACTTGCAGAACATGATGGAGGAGTGTAATGTAACAGAAAATGAGGGCTCAACAAAGCCAAGAATGTTTTTGTTTTCTATTGCTGATTTGGAGGATGCTCAAATTAGGGTTGGAAGTGTAGAGAGTGGTTCAGAGATTGAATATGTAGTTTCTGTAAACGGTATGGACCTTAGTTCAAGAAGGAACTCAACACCCTTGGCTAATACTTCCGGAAACAATTTAGACGAGTTACTTGCCCTTAATGTTCAATCAGAATGTGGTCAAGTTGCTCCTGAATTGTCTGATAGCATGAAATCATCTTTGACCACTTCTGCACCCTCATTTTCTCAGTCCTCTGTTTGGACAAATTTTTCTAGTGGTTTGAAGTCCAATTTGGTGCAATTGTCAGGACTGAAGTTGCATCAAGGTAAAGTTGGGCCTTCCCAACTCTCTTCTAACCGGCCCATGCAGAGGTTACCTGGAAATGTTGGCAAGACTTCAGTTCCTTCATCTATTCTGACACAACAAGATTACATTCGTAATAACAATGCAATACCTGTAGACAATGTACCTACAATGCCTAGCAAAGGGCATGTGAACCAAACTGGTGGTTTGGTTACAGACTATCCAGTCAGTTGTTTTCACACACAAGATTCAGATGCATCATTAAAAGAGAGTAAAGTTACAGAAACCTCTACCTCAAAACTGAACGAACCTGAAAAAATTCAATCATTGGAGAAGGAGACATCATTTAAGGATGCACAAATGAAAAGAGAAAGCTCGCTTCATAAGATCGATGAAGCTAATGAAAGTCAAAATTTTGAACATGAATACATAGGTTCATCAAACCTAGATGATGCTTCTGTTTTGAGCTATAACCCAAAAGGAGTGCAGGTAATTTCAGTTTCAGATGTTGGATCGAGTTTATTGCTTACAAAAAGAAACACGAAGCACCAAGATCCTGCTCAAGAATCAGTGCCCCTGGAATTGTGTAATGAAGGAAAAAAGAGAATTGAAGATGATAAATTTTCATCAGATGGACTTCCGATTACTAGTTTTGACGCCACCAAGGTTGATGAAACTGGGCTTAGCTACCTTGAACCAATTTTACCTCAACGTGTTTTTCACTCTGAAAGGATTCCAAGGGAGCATGCTGAATTGAACCGTTTATCCAAATCTGACGATTCCTTTGGCTCTCAGTTTCTGAGAACTCAGGGAAACTCTGATTGTTCTCAAACAATAAATGAAACCGCTGAAACACTAGATGGGAATGTGAATCTGCAGACGGAGAAATCTGATTCTTCTTCAAAGGTACCACGTGGAAATTGTCAAATTGTAGGAGATGTGCAGGAGGCATTTGAAAACTACAATACGTTAGCAGATACTAGTAATAAAACCATGAATATTGCAGGTGAGCATGATGGGCCTGCGGTCAGTGATATGTCCAATATTAAAAGTTCTGCCTTCAGGAAGGAAGCAGGAGGTTTGGCTCAAATTACGGCTAGTGAAGAAGTTTCTGAGAAGAATGAGGAGGAATATATTATGGGACCACTAGATTCAGGCTTGATTGATAGAAGTACACATAAGAACCATGGTAGCGAAACTCAAGAGCAAGCAGAACCTTCTTCATCAACAGAGAACCATGGTAAGAATGTTACTCAAGTAGAGTCTGGTGTTGGTATTGACACTCCAGAGCAAGGGGATATTCTTATTGATATTAATGACCGCTTTCCACGTGATTTCCTTTCTGATATATTCTCAAAGGCCAGAAACTCAGAAACAATTTCTGGCATCAATCCGTTACAAGCTAATGGAGCTTGTTTGAGCTTGAATGTGGAGAATCACGAGCCTAAGCGTTGGTCGTACTTCAGAAACTTGGCTCAGGAGGAGTTTGTTGGAAGAGATGTTTCCCTTATGGATCAAGACCACCTCGACTTCTCTTCCTCACTAGCATATTCAGATGTAGATGCCATTTATCACAGAGACTCTCAAATCAATTTTGATGACAACACTCAGCAGGAATCATGTCTGCTTACTGGACCCAGAACTACAAATTTATATACAGATTTTGATTCTTCAAAGCTCAAGGGCAACAAAAGCATGCAGTTGGATGAACCTGGCACTAATGCCACACAAGCCGAGAATATGGTTTGTCATTTGCATTTTTTTCAATTAAAATTTGTACCTCCAGCTTATTGCTTTCCTCTCACTGCATTTTTCCCACTTATTTCCTTGTTTTAGAATGCAAAGTTGGATATCCAAGAGATTGGTGTACCTCAAGTCGATTTTTATCTTGAAAAATTTGATATCAGTACATTGCAGGTATGAATCTCACAGTTGATTCCCTTATTACATGCAGTCAAGTAAAAGCTGAAAATTTCATTATTCTTTTGCACTTTGGTAAAATTTCATTACATTATTTATTACAAAAAGTTAATCATTGTTTGGTATCATGAAGTTGAGGCTTTGAACAGTTGTGATTTGATTTTACTTTCTCTGTATTTAAAAAGTCAACCCACACAGTCCCCAACAAATAGTCAACCTACGCAGTACCCGAGGGGTGGTGCAGTGGTTGAAGGCTTGGTCTTTAAAGGTGTATTCCTCTCAAGGTCCCAGGTTCAAGACCTACCAGTGACATTAATTTGTAGACACCTCCCTGTCTCCATTTCTTCAATGTCTCCTGGTGCCTGACCTAGGGACGGGTGGAGTTATCTTGAGTATAGTGGAGAGAAGCTTCGATTTGTCGGTTTTCGAGAAAAAAAGTCAACCCACACAATGTGATGCTATTCTCACTTGTTTTTATACTAACGATGATTTGTAGCTTTGATTTCTCCTAAAAGTTCAGTTATTTGCTTCATTTGTTGCTCTTGATATTTTATATGAATAATAAGGTGACACAGAAAATAGTTCCTATTTATTGTTTGGCAAAATAAATGCTTATGTTTTGATTTTGAGGTTCAGCGGTTACCTCATCCACTGTCATCGATTCCATTATTCTATGAATAGTTCCCTAGTTATCATCCTCTGCATCAAGGACACATAGGAGTTAAGAATTGAGCACTTGAGCATCTGTATAATCTTTTTCCCACTTCATGTCATTTCAAGGTTGTTTTCTATCTGCTAGTCATTAGCTGACCTTGTGCACTTCTATATGTCTCCTCATTTGGTGGGAACTTGAAAAGGGACATGTTTGAAGCAGTTGTAAAAATCTTATGTATTTTGTAATTTTTGTGATAAGGAAAGGAGCCGATTCCTGATTTTGTGTAGAGTCAATTATCTAATATTTTATAAAAATCTTGATCTAATATTTTATAAAAATCTTTCTTTAATACTTTGCAGATGGAGAAACAAAAGAGTTTTTATTGGTAAAGTTTGATGCAAATATAGAGTAAATGAGAGATCTTTCTTTTCGTTCTTTTATACATCATTTACTGACCTTTTAGGAGTTATCTATTATTTTCTTAGATATAAACTGGTTTTGATATTTTTTGGGTCGCAGTTAACAGCTAATGTACTATTGATCTTGGGAGGACAGTATTAATTTCTCTCTTTTAAATTGTTTTCTGTCTTTTGGATGGCCTGGCAGATAATTAGGGATGAAGATCTTGAAGAGCAACGAGAACTGGGTTCTGGCACATTTGGTACAGTGTATCATGGTAAATGGCGTGGAACAGATGTAGCAATTAAACGGATAAAAAAAAGTTGTTTCACCTGTAGGTCCTCAGAGCTAGAAAGATTGGTGAGTTAAAATTTCATTTGAGTGATCTCCTCGAGGTTGTATTTGCTCTTTCAGCATATCTTCAGCAGCAATGGACAGTCTTCTGTTTTAGTTAAATTAGTTTTGAACAAATAGGAATCAATTTTTTTTTCATGATTCTCTCGTTTCACAAATTGAATTTGTAACTTTCAGACTGTAGAGTTTTGGCGTGAAGCCGAGATTCTTTCAAAGCTTCACCATCCAAATGTGGTGGCCTTTTATGGTGTAGTGCAAGATGGGCTAGGTGGAACGCTGGCCACAGTGACTGAATTCATGGTCAATGGCTCCTTGCGGAATGTTTTACTTAGCAAAGACCGGTAATCTCTTTGTTTCAACTCATCTTGCATATGCTTGAATTGTTCAAGAGAACTTTGTTGGATCTTATTCTCTACATTTTATGTAAGTGTTCCAGGTACCTGGATCGACGTAAAAGGCTCATTATTGCAACGGATGCAGCATTTGGAATGGAATATCTGCATTCAAAGAATATTGTGCACTTTGATTTGAAATGTGACAACTTGCTTGTCAACTTGAAAGATCCTTTACGGCCAATTTGCAAGGTATTATATTTTTTTGATAAACTTTGCAAGGTATTTGATACACCTATATTCGGCCGTGGTTTTGTAAGTATTTTGTCCTGCAATTTTTATTTTTCTCTTGGTTTTGTTATAAAGGTTGGAGATTTTGGCTTGTCTAAAATTAAAAAAAACACCTTGGTTACTGGTGGTGTGAGAGGAACCCTTCCGTGGATGGCTCCTGAACTACTTAATGGTAGCAGCAGCAAGGTTTCTGAAAAGGTAAGAGGACTCATTTCTACTATCACAACTTAATAAGTGAATATAAACATGTATTGCTGATGTTTTTATGGATAAAAATCAAAATGAGGAAGAACCGATAGGCAGATGCATTAAATCTCATATATTATATAGAACTTGCTTGCATATTTAAATACTGAATGATTGTTGAAGTTATTAACTAACAGAAACTATACTTATTTTAAAACTTATAATACTAAGTGTTTATTAATTTATGAGGTTCTATCTCAAAATCAATTGCCAATGAGAGGAGCCGTCCACCTTACTTATAAAAGTTGTGAGATCTCCTCACTTATAAATGCAAGATTCTCAACATGCTCTATCAGGATTTAATGTGTGTATTTGGTCCTCAAATTTCGATCCAACTCAAGCGGGTAAAAACTTAAGCGAGTATTTGATCTTTGACCCAAGCGGGTAAATCTAAGCGAGTAATTTGGATCTATCTCAAGTGGGTAAAACTTAAACGGATATTTGATCCTAAAAATTCGGATCCAATCCAAGCGACTAAGCTTAAGTGGGTATTTCGGTCTACATATTCGGATCTAATCCAAGATAGTATTCCTAAAATGGCACCGTCTTGAGAGGCATATCCCACATTGGAAAGATGAAGGAGCCTTTAACGTCTTTATAATATATATGGACTTTTCCCTTCACTACCAAGATTTTGAGATGAATGTACTCACTATCTAATATAATCACTACACATTAAATAAATTACGAGTAATAAATTGAATAATCTATAAGATATATGATTGATGTATTGAATTACTTTTCTTATTAAAATTTAAACCTATGAAACTTTTTTTAACTGATATAGTAATTTTGAATCTTAAAATAAGACTTCAGTGAAGGTGGATTTGGAAGCAAAGTGAAGGTCGATTTGGAAGCAAAATAACGAAAAGGGAAAAATGATAGAAGACAGGAAAGGAATGGTGTGGGGAAGAGAAGGAGAAAACATAATTTTCGGGTATGAAAATAGATTATTAAAACTGCAAAATTTAGTTTTGTAACGTTTGGTTGATGTGTTTTAAGTTAAGACAAATAAAAACACAGTAAAAGTATCGAAGATTCGCTAGATCAAGAAATGCCTAGAAATTGGATGTTTGTAGAAAATGAGAAAGCATGAAACCAAAAAATAATGTAAGAAAAACAAAAAAGTTAACGTGAGATGATGAAAGTGAAAAAGAAAGCTCTGATACTATGAGAGAACGTTTCAATCGATTCTGCAAAAAAGTAAACGGCGGTTGAAGAAAACACTGAAGAAGCACTATGCCAAGCTGAGATGTCAAAATCTTTTAGCTTTAATGTTCCTACTATCTGTCTTTGAGGGCCAGGTATCATCTGTGGTCGTGCATTTCTCCCCCAACCCTCCACATATGCAATCTCTTTTTCAAAGCCAAAATGCTTCTTAAAGTAAAATAAGGTTTTTTTGTTATTAGCTTCTTAAATAAATAAGAAAATCTTATCAAACAATATTTTAATTGAAAAAACCAACTGAAAATAAAAGAGGGATTAGTACCCCGAGTGCCTTGTTTCATCATTAGTCGGTTATATAAATGAGTTTCATTTTTCATTGTAAGCCCATTGCATGACTATTGGCCATATAGTGTTGAATATATATATATATATATTTTAATTAATTAATTAATATTATTTTTTTAATTTTGTTTACGTCTAATGGCAGGTCGATGTATTCTCCTTCGGTATTGTCCTATGGGAGATCCTTACTGGGGAGGAGCCTTATGCAAACATGCACTATGGAGCAATCATAGGTGTGGAAACCATAAGGAAAAAATCTCTATTTTTATATTTTCTTGAGTTGATTTAACTTCTAAACTCTTCTCTGGTTAATAAGGTTGAGGTCTAATGGTGGTAAGGGATGGACCGACCCACTTACCTGGTTGGTTTATTCAACTGAAAAAGTTTGCAGGAATGCATAGTATTGCATATAAATTATTACTGAAGATTTACTCTTTATTTCTTCATTTCGATCTATCTTAATTTAGCTCTACTAACAACACGCACGCGCACACACTAATCTAGTTGCTCTTGGTATTCAATTTTTGATACATCTTTTTTTCTTCTTCTTCTTCTTTTTTCTTTTATTTATTTATTTTTTTACATTTGCTGTGTATTCATGTGTTTCTTACTTTGTTTTACAAACGGTCTCTAGTTCTAGGATTTCGTGTTTTGTATATAATTGTTTGATAGGTTTGGGCAAAGAGAAATTAGGAATATTATAGGAGTATGTTAGCCATTAGTTGGGGAGTTATTAGAGGCTTATGTTTATATAGAAGAGGGAGGGGGGGAATTGAGAGAGGGATCAACATTGTATAGGAATGAGTTAGAACTTGGATTGGTTTGTCCAAGAGGGAGGTTCTAGGTGTCTTTCACCTAGGGTTATCTTGTAGTTCCATTTTTTTGATATCTTAATACAATTCCATTAGTTTGGTTCTTATCATTGATCTATTGATGTTCATCTCAAACGGATAAATCTGAATCAATTTCTTCCACCATTCAGGAGGTATAGTTAACAACACATTGAGACCACCAGTTCCAGACTTCTGCGACCCAGACTGGAGATTGCTGATGGAACAGTGCTGGTCTCCAGATGCAGTAGCCCGGCCATCTTTCACAGATATTGCGAGGCGACTGCGTGTCATGTCTATGGTGAC
Source organism: Cyclanthera cordifolia (assembly GCA_037832605.1). Taxonomy (NCBI): domain Eukaryota; kingdom Viridiplantae; phylum Streptophyta; class Magnoliopsida; order Cucurbitales; family Cucurbitaceae; genus Cyclanthera; species Cyclanthera cordifolia. The sequence continues at coordinate 7,641,911 of JBBMEG010000005.1, read as the reverse complement.
CCAAACAAAAACACCACATGGTCATCAACCACAGAATCAGACACCCAAGTAGTGTACGATGATTTTACCCTACATCCCGATTTAGCACGGATAAGAGTTGTTTACTTGGATTTACACAGTTTCTAAAATTATAAGGCTAGTTTTTTACTTAGTAATATGTTAAGAAGGAGATGCCTCTGGAACGGAATTGTAGGTTGGTTTCAAATATTATCATCAGTAACAAGATTGTGGTTTGTGCGCACCTGAGAAATTGATTTAATATGTAAAGTCAATTATTTATGATCACAGTGAATATATATATACAAAAAGAAAACATTGTTAACCAGCCAATTGAAGCACTCTGCTATTTGGTTTATATGATTCTTTTTCTTTCTATTTTTTTTGTAAATTGTTTGAATGTTTCTTGCACCAATTTTTCTTAACAGTTATACATAGAATGGTTTCCTGACTTTAAGCAAACTCTCACGGGGAACATTGAACTGTTCTCTCTGCAGATCTTCATAAGAAATGCATATACGTCATCAATGACAATCTTTTTGCAGAATCTGGAGTCTCTCCTAGCTCACTTTACAGGTAACCAAGAGCTTAAACTCATCTGTCTCAGTTGGATTGGTTTTCTTAATTGGGGGTGTTATCATAATTTGGTTCTACAATGGAGAATCTGTACGCTCAATTGATTCAGTTGTTGGAAGGTCTGTTTATTTAACCACAAATGAACAACTTGAACTACGCATGTTCAATTGGCACTATGTAATTGTTTCATTTGGCTGATCAAGTATGGTACACGCATCCGAATCCGAAGACTCGCCATCCATCATGGACTCGAGTCGAACAAGCTAGAAGAGGGGCTATAAAAGAGTTTCTTCTCTAAATCATCATCTTCCTTGCAGAGGTCTTTGCAAACATATCTAGCTACACAGAAAAACATGCAAATTTTTTTAGATCCAACCTGTTTTACCCGAAAGAACAAGCTGTCCCATTTAGGAAGCTTCTAACAGAATGATACGTATAATCTACAGCTAGAAATATTTGATCATCAGGAGCGTTTGTCCAATTGAAACATCACTCGAGGAGTTTCATGAACAATAATAAAAGAATCACAAGATAGAAGAATATTGCTGTAGCTTAATATTTTGTGGTTTAGAAAGATTACGTCGTTTTTCAAAATAGATTCTTGTGTGTAGTTGTGGAACTTGATTCTCTTCACAAAATCAAGTTTTCTTTGAAAGAAAAAGAATATCTCACCAACATCAGTCAGTGTATCCAAAAGATCAAACTGGTGGCAAATAATGATATTTCTTCCATCTTCTCTAAGATGAAAGACCTTTCAGCAACCATTAAGTACAATTTCTAAGTATCCGTAAAGTTCCTCTTTCATACAAAATTGTCACAACATTAGCCTAATAGCATGTTTGTCCTCGCTGTTACTGGTTCCTCCTTTTTCTTTACAATGCAAAAAGCTTAAAGCTTTTAAAGTAAAATGTAAGGGGGAAGATAAGGAAAAAAAATAGTAAATTAGTGATCCATCCGACGACTCGATAAATCAAACGATAGGAGGAGATCTCTTTTCTTTTCACCGAAAGCCAAAAAAATGATGCTAACATTAAAGCTTTTTGGAGTATATAGAACAGACTTGATTAGCTTTCTCATTTCATCACTTTTTTTTTTAGTACAACTAAATTAAATGAACTATACATAGAAAATTTGCCCAACGTTTAATAGACTCTCATGAGGAACATTGAAAATCACACTGTTCTCCCTGCAAATCTTCCTAAGAAACGCATATACATAATCAACAGCTATCTTCTTATAGAATTTTGATTCCCTTCTTGCCCTAATTACAGTGTTCCCCAGTATGTGCACCACCCCAGCATCTCTACACGTAATCAAGAATTCAATCTCGTCGCTATCCATATGGTTGCTTGCTTGCTCCGATAATCTAACTGTGTTATTTGAACGCATCGGAGATCTAACGGGAACGATTGAGTCGACCGATTCGAATGTCATGTCCACATTGGATAAATTTCCGTTTCCATTGTTGCCAATCAACAGGCCATCCCTTGAATGCTCAGTTTGCTGGCCATACAAACTGTACTCATCAGAGTCTGAACAACCTTCCATCATGGACTCGAGCCTGACAAAGAGGAAGATGCTATCAAAAAGCTTTTTCTCAAAATCATCATCCTTTTTGTGGAGGTCTTTATAACCGTATCTCGCAACACAACGAAACATGTGGAAACTCTTTGGTCCTATCCGCTTTACTAAGAACCTTTCTTCCTCTGGTACTGTGTAAACTGGAAGGTATTTCACACAGACAAACACAACAACGGAATGGATGGCAGGCAAATTCGTAATGAAATGGGAAAATATGTGAGGCACGCCGCTTGCAAGCTCGGTATACACAAGTCCAATCCCAGGAACGCGGACTAGTCCTAGACTGGGACCAAGTCCGAGAACCCATGCCATTGAAACTTTACTGTGGAGCTCGAATTCGTATCGTTTAACAGTACCATAATGCCACACATACATGATGATAAGAAAGGCTGCAGCAATCACAAGGGGGACCCAACCACCTTGATCAACCTTGAAGAGAACAGCAGAAAAGTAACTGCACTCCACGATTAGCGACAGTGTCGTGAAAATCAGGGCAATGACCCAATGACAGCGCCAGACCAAGATCATGATTAGAATCATAAGCATTGTAGTCACGAGCATGACTACCACCACCGCTGTCCCTGTTGATAGAAAGAGGGAAATGGAGAAATTCAAATGGAGCTCGATGCACTAATAGAGTAAGTTAAATGCATGAATAACATTCTATTCAGTTATTCATAATGCTGTGTGGATGATCCTTTAAGGAAAAACAGATTCTAAGACCTCAATGCTTCAATAACTATCTTGTGCAATAAATATGCCGACTTTAGAACAAATGATATATTCCAGAAATCCAGATAGAGAACACCTAAACTATTTAACTACAAATTTCAGTCACCAAAAGGTTGGGAATTTTACTATTGATCTCATGTTCCATTATTATACATATCTAGTCATTAAAAATTTAAGTGTTACGTCTTTCTGTCACCGAATTATTTTCTGATAATATGTGAGGCATGAGGATCAACCTCGACTTTGAAGTTGACAATACATGTTTTATGCTAGTTCAACTATGTTTATTTGGCCGTTACCAAAAATTAAAAAAGCCAGAGTTGGTTGGGAGGGGCTAGTTACCTAAGTAGCTTGAGTTTGGAACCGCAAGCCTAATAGAAAATTCTTGGTTAAAATACCATTTTCGTCCTAGGACTTTGGTGTTTGTTCCATCTTAGTCTCTTAACTTTTAAATGTTCAATTTTGGTCTCTAGACTTAATTGTTTGTCTAATTTTAGTCCTTCACTTTTAAATGTCCAAATTTGATCCCTAGACTAGAAAGTTCTAAAGTAGTCCTCAATAAAAAAATTTCTCATTCCCAAATTCATTCTCTCTCCTTCATCTCTCATTCTTTCTCTCCACAAGCTTTCTCTCATCAATCCATCTTTCTCCTCCTCCTTCCTTCTTTTGTCTTCCTTTTTCTTTCCTTGTTGGTTCTATTTTCTCTTCCAATTTGGTTCATTTCCTTGTTGGTTCTAAATAATAAGGTCGAAGGGGAGAAGCCGGTCCTGGTGGTGTGTGTTGGGGTTGCTGTTTAGATCAACTTTGGTTGTTTTGATGTATGAAATTCCATGTAACTAAAATTGGTTGTATAAACACCAATGAATGGAAAGACATGGAAGAGAAAAGGAAGGAAGGAAGGAGGAGGAGAAAGATGGATTTAAGAGAGGGAAAGCTTGTAAGAAAGAGAAATAATGAGAGATGGAGGAGAGAGAACGAACTTAGGAGTGAGAAAAAAACTTAGTTAAAACTGAGGATCATATTGTAAGTTTTTTAATAATCTGGGGACTAAATTTGGACATTTGAAAGTCAAAGACTAAAGTTGGACAAATAAGAAAATTTAGGGACTAAAATTGAACATTTGAAAGTCTAGGGACCAAATGAAACAAACACCAAACTGTAGGGACCAGAATGTTATTTTAACCAAAATTCTTTTCAGATGGGACCCATTTTTTGATGATAGATATTTAAAGAGCATCAAATGAATAATAATACAGTTAATTTATATATTTATTCTGAGAAACAAGGAACAGAGAAAATGAACTTACCATAAGCATTTCCAATTTGACTTTGATTCTTAAATCCTGCTGTCACAGCAATGCAAAGAATCATGAGGATCCAGTTGATATCTGGAACGTATATCTGACCAAGAAAGTTCTTTGACGTATGGACAACTTTAACCCTTGGAAAACAGCCATGGGCATGAGCCTGCTTGATTATTGAAAATGTTGCAGATATAGTGGCTTGGCTAGCAACTACAGCAGCAGCAGTTGCAACAAGAAACACAGGCCAATATATGGACTCTGCAAACAGAGAGTCAACACATAATTTTTAAGTATTTACAATGAATTTCCAGAGGATTCTTTTTTTCTCAAGTCTACTTTTTCTTTTATTATCCGAGGTGAATAAAGGATCTAATCCTCTTTTCTCTAATACTCATCTTTTTATTGAAGCAAGAGTTGTTTTTTTTCTTTTTAAAAAAGCATGAAGTTCCCAACCAATGTGGCAGGAATACTCAAACACGTGTGTCATTAGATATTAAAGATAAAGAAGGAGGACCTGGGATTGAACGATAGAAGACATCACGCACGTGCTCCGTATTGGTCATAAGATAAGCAGCCTGTCCAGAATATGCCAAGAGAAGGCAAGGAAAAACGACTATTGTAAAAGCAATCTGTATGGCTGCTACACGAAAATGAGCTAGATCGGCAAATAGAGCCTCTGTGCCTGAATTTACAATCAATCATTAGAAATGAAAAAGAATGTTGAATGCCTAAGAGCATTTAATGTGACATCAGATTTGATAACATTTTTATTTTTTTTAATAAGTACCTGTTATACTCAGCAGAACACCTCCGAGGGACGTCCAACCATCCATCCCTCGCCTTCTAAAATAGTGATAAATATTCACAGGTGAAAAAGCTCTTAGAATGGTTTTATCATATTTCAAGATGTTGAATATGCCTATACCTCCAATTAATAGAAACCAGAGTAGCACAACTGGTGCGAAGAGCCAACTAACTCTATCCGTACCATAACGTTGCAAGCTGAATAATCCTATTAGTATTAAAACAGCAACAATCACAACCACATCTGCACCACAAAAAACAAGATCAAATTTTCAGAACGTGGTAGAAAAACTAATGTAACTCTAAATGGAGTATAGAGCAGTTATAAGAATTTCAGAATAAGCTAATTACCACTGCTCACATGGGGTTGGTTCACTTTGATCCCTCCCGCAGCAGATAAAACTGTTGATGATAGTAAGGTTGTTTATAGCTTGTTTGCAGAAGCAAGATAAAATTCAAACAAATCAAGAAATTCAAACACATATTGGGTAAATGATCAAATATTATATTCCACTGAAGATAGGAACAGGGAGCGATCAAATTAACAGGTTTCCAACTTAATACGTATTTATACATGCATTAAGTTAATACATATGTATTCTAGAACTCAAAAAGAAAAACTTAAATACATTTTTACAGTTCGACTAATGGAAAAATTCTGGTGGATAGATGAAATAGTAAAATTTAATCATTTTATGGGATGCGTACGGCGTACAAGATTAAGATGTATCATATTCATTTCAGTGGTTACAGTATGAATGCATTTGAGCAATTTCTTCTATTAAATTTCTGTCAATGTTCTGAAATCCATCATCTTCAAACAAGGATGGCTCTTCGGTAGGTTTCTTCCTACATTTTGAGAACTATGCCTCGAGTTAATTTTCAATTCCCACACTATATAAAGTGAAAAATGGCATCTAAATAGTCAAGGCATAATTTATTTTATTGCCCATATATTTTGAACTGATCGAAGTAGGGTTAATGTGTACTTTCACTTCTGTAAGATTCCCCCCTAAAGTTCTAATTCTAAGGTGTAACCGAGAGTGCAGATGCAGCCACAAGTAGAACATAAGAGATAAATAGTGGCAGAAATAGAACAAAGCTAGTGTGAGAAAGAAAAGTGCATAATAACATTAAAGTAATAAGAGTTTGGAGTAACTAACCATCTCCCTAGTCTAAATCCCCCATGGCATGACATGAAATGATATTGGAGTAAGGTAACGAAAAAAGTAAGTATTGTCACTGATCCTTATGATCAGATCTATTAGCTTAGCTTCTACTTGCTCATGCATTATACTGACGCATGCATATCTTTGGTTTGACCTAAGAAGTGAATGAAAGACTACCGCAGGCTAACACACATGTAATAGCTACTAATTATGCCCTACGTGAGGGCCTTGAGTTGAGAGTGATTGCTCAAAAGAAATAATACCCGATATTGCAGGAGTGAGAATTCCATCTCCAACTACCATAGAAGTGCCAACAAGGACAAGAATGAGCAATGCATTTTTTCTTGGCGATCCCCTTTCGAGCCACGCTTTAGTTTTAGCAGCAAATGATTGCTCATGAAATTTAGAGCGGCTATATGTTGTTAGCTCCTCATCAGTTCGATGTTGGTTGGGAATAGTTTTTACTTTCGCATGACGACATAGCAAGGAGTAGAGAGCAAATGTTCCACCTGCACAGATAGGTTAACTTAGAGAAAATGTAACCTATGCCAATATATATGTTTGTATTGAGTAGGGGTTCTTGAGTTCTTTATGCACAATCAAGAAGTAAAGAAAAATATGTCAAATCAATTAAAAAATGAAGACATAAGTTCTAAATGACAGTCATACGTGTCTCCAAAAGTTATATGTAGGCGTCCCACTAAAACCAGTCACCAAAAAAAGCTATTTTTGCAAAGTAATTTGGTGCATAACAAAGAAACAAATGCTTCTTTTTTTTTCAGCAGAGAAAAACAAGTATGCAACAATAACAATTTTTAGATGATATGATATAACAATCATAACCAGGACCATTGTCACTTGAGTTGCCATTACTTCTTTGGAAGGAGTTATAGGCATCATGTTAGAGGAACATATTCCCCAAAAAAATATGGGAACTGGAAAACAAAAGGGAAGAGAAAACAACAAGTGGGAATGCTTTGTTTAAACTCTAAGTGACGAAACGACATTATGTGGATCCTTAATCACTGTAAATATTTGTCAATCCAGTTACAATTGTTTGGAATTAGGCCTACACACAACTGGCTTACCTTGACCATTGTCATTGGCTTTACACACGATAAACACATACTTTATGAGTGGAATGAGAGTGAGAGAGTATATAATCAATGAAAGTGCTCCAACTACATCCTCGGGATCAGAAATTCCACGAGGAAAAGTATTGTAGAAAACGTACAGGGGAGAAGTCCCCAAATCTCCATAAACAACTCCAAGGCTTTGATATGCAAGTCGAAGAAGCAACAATCCCGAGAATTTCTGAAAACAATATAACAAATGAATGAATATCTGATAAAATCTCCTCACAGCCCACTAAAAGCATGCAGCTACCATTAGTTAAAACTACACATTCATCATCTCCAAGACCTTACCAATATATCATTAAACCTTACAATGTAACCTATAAAATGGATAGTAACTAGCTGGAGAGTTGCAGTTTTGGGAAACTAAGATCAGTATTGACCAGACAGCTGAGAGATTAAGAAAATATATAGTGGAGCAAGGATCAACGCACTAATAGTTAACTTCTTAACTTTCTCACACCTATTAAATGAAGAATCAGTCATTACCTTCTCTTTGTACATATTACTAAGTCTCCCAGCTTCTTCATCCATTGGCTGATCGAGCTTCTGGTCTAGATCCCACATACTTCCCTTCGTTTCAGAATCCTCATCGATTTCAACTCTCGATGTCATCTTAGTTTCAATTTGTACAGACACCCAATCAAACAAGCTCAGTAATTAAAAAACAATCTTCAATAACACCCAACTAGGGAATCCTGATCTTCACTTGAAATCTATACTCAACACCAGCTATGAACTCCAAGTTGGCTGATTGAATCTGAGAAACGAAGTGGATAATGGCCGATTCCCCAATTCGACAAGTTCACACACAAAAGAAACAGAGATTGATAGAGAAATGGATACCAAGTAAAAATTCAAACCACTGGAATCCCCAGGTTCAAGATTCGATGAACAGAACAATCCAAGCAGTAAATTAACAAGAACTTCAACACGTAGTCGGATGGATGAGCAGAACCTACACCAGATAAAGCAAAAAGAAACAAAAAATATGAATCCGTCCATGGCTTTTGAGCTCAAAGATGACAATTAATGAAGAAAAAGAAAACAGACAAAAATTCGTACTTATCAATTCAACAGAAAATTCAGAAGTGGGGTCGGTTTCTTTTAAACCACAAAATCAAAAAGCAGCAGCATTCTAACAGACCCATCAAACAAAGCACAGAGGAGACACATGCCCATGTCCTCTTACACAGCTGAAGAAGAAGACGTGAAATAACCTAATCGTACTGATGAAAAAAGTGCCATTTCTGCAATTAGGAAAGAGCTCAAACTCGGAATCAGATTAATCTGGCGATTAATTATGATTCTAATAAGGGGTCTTGTTTTGATTTTGAGGATGGGGATTAGAGGAAGTTGGAAGAGAAAACAAAAATGCTTGTCAAATTGTTTTTGTATTGTAATGAATCGCTGTTGTTGATGGGTTGGTTTGGCTGGAGATAACTCCTCCAAGTCAAATCTGGAGGGGGTGAGAATTTGATTCCATAGCTCTGCATGGAATTAGTTCAATGTTTGCTTCTCTAAGTCTAAATCGGCAACGCTTTTATTGTCAAAATGGAGGTTAAAATGGTATTATCTAGATAGTATTATTGTGTTTCTTTTTTTAATTAGAAAAATAATGATTGAATAATCCAAGTCAATTATGGAAAATAAAGAAATACGTTGAAGGGTAGATTTGTTAAATAGTTTTTAAGACAAATGATCTTACTGTATTATTTAATTATACTTTTTTTTTTTTAGATTAATTATATATTTTTTTGCTCTTGCAAAAAAAAAAAAAAAAAAATATATATATATATAATATATATATATATTCTCCACTACATACCAACCGAATCTTAATCAAATTCTCTTTAAATATTGAGCCCCGTATATATATATATATTTTTAAATATCTTGAATTAATTTCAAAATTTTGACGCAAGTTTGGGATCTATTGATCATAAAAATATTATGTGATATGCATATTGATATAGTTGATAAATTAGTTATTATAGGTTTATCTCAACTATAACATGGTATCATAGATAAGAATGATTATTTGAAACCTACTTAATTGATGTGTTGCACATTTTGCATCTTATTGTGATATATGTGATCGGTTATGATTGACGATTAATAAAATTCGCACAATTTATGTAATGCAATAACATACCATATTAGCCGTGTGTTATGTTCGATAACATGATCAATATCAGTTTGACAATTCGTGCAATTCATTTGTGTAATAAGCTCAACATTTTATTCGTGCGTATTTATCTGCTCTAATTTGAAAGAAGGGTTTAAGAAATATCATTATCACATTAATGTTAGATTTTTGGTATTTCCATTTTATCATTTTTTCTATTAGCAATATGTGCCCGTTTTTTTCTAAGCAAAATTAGTTAGTGGGTCTATGTCAGGGTCATTTTCTCATTTATTATTTTTTATTTTTGACAGGAAAATAGGGAGTCTCTCATATAAATTATGTAATTTCATTCAATAATATACATTATTTGAATTCTCAATTTCTTTTGTGAGATTTTTTTATGCTTTAGATCACATTTGCAACAAAATTATCATATTTGGTCAATAAAAATGCAAGTTTTTTTTAAGCTTATGACCTTTGGGGAGTTGTAAGCGAAGAAATACTCGATACTGTTTTACCAGAAAATCCCACCATAAACCAAATAAAATTCAACAGTGACCAAAAGGTTAAGAAATCTCGAGTCAAGTCACTTATCCATAATTTAGTCAGATTATGTTTTTTTTTTTATACAGAATTATGGCTTGCAATACTGCAAAGAAGGCTTGGGAAAAATTGAAGGAAAAATACAGAGCAGTGATAGAACACGTCAAATACAAGTGTTGAATTTGAAAAGAGAATTTGAATTGCTGAACATGAAGAAAGATGAAACAATTAGTAAGTATGCGGATCGAATCTCTTTAATTGTTTATAACAGGCGATTGCTTGGTGAACATTTTACAGAGACAAGGATTGTAGAGAAAGTACTTGTGACTCATGCGGAGAGATTTGAATCTAAAATTTATTCTCTAGAATAATCCCATAACCTCAGCAAAATTTCATTAGGTGAGCTAATGAGTGCTCTTCAAGCACAATATAAGCGAAGGAACTTGAGACAAGAAAAATTCATCAAGGAGCTTTTTATATTGAAAAGGAAAATTCTGGTAAGGGACAATATCAGTCTAATCATAAAAATAAAGGCAAACATGTTTGTGGAAATAACGGTGACTGTTCAAAGAGATCCAAACGCAAAGAAAAAACCCATCTAGAAAAATATGGTTGGTGGAGGGCTGATGCTGTATGTGGCAATTGCAAGCAGATTGGCAATATATCAAAAGTTTGTAAATTAAAAAACAAAGGCATAGAATCTTCTCAAGCTAAATTGGCAGATGCAAATGATGGACAAGAAGAACAACTCTTTGCATATTCTTGTTTCTCAACAAATAACTCCTCTGATGACTGGCTCTGCACTCATCACTTGCGCCATGATGTAGAGATGTTCAGAACTTTTGATGATGCTTACAAATCTACAGTAAAAGTGGGAAATGGAGAATTTTTAGCAATCAAATGAAGAGGATCAGTGATTGTCTTAACCAATGCAGCCTAATGTTTTGTTTACACCTGAAATTAGCCAAAATCTGTTAAGTGTTGGGCAGATGTTTGCATTATTTTTTATCCTTCTGTAATATAATTATTATGTGTCAACATGAGAAATCGAAGTTTTATGGTGAATTGGGAGAAAAAGGTGAGTAAGCCAACAAGTGCTGAAAAAACCATTAATGAAATGGATAAGAAAACTACCATTTCAAATAAATCAGCGATTGCGAGCAAATTAAAATTTTCAACTCATTCACACTAATGTGTGTGGCCCAATGAACACCAAGTCTTTAAATGACATTCAACATCAACTAACTTACCGTATAACCCACAACAGAATAAAGTGTGTGTAAGAAAGAGCATGTCAGTAATGGGGATGGCCATGTGTCTTTCCATTGAAAAAGAAATGCCAAACCAGGTAGAGGTAGTCAATACTTCTACCTATTTATTGAATATATCATAATCTTTGGGTGTATATGTTACTCTAATAGCGGAGAGGTTGTATTGAAGATTCTAAAAGCACTTTTGGATATTTATTTGCTTTGAACACAAGTTTCTTTAGCTCACCATTATCAATCTCCAAAAATCCAGTATTTCATGGGAAAGCTAAGCACATAAAAATTAAATTTCATTTTTTTTAGAGAAGTTCAACAATTGCTGCTTGTCTATTGTTCATATGAGAATCAGCTAGCAGATATTTTTTAACAAGGTTCTACTTAGGAGCAGATTTGAAGACTTAGAGACACAAAAGTGGTGTTTGTAATCGAAATTCGAAGTAGGAGTGTTAAATTTTTAGTATTTCAATTTTATCATTTTTTTCTATTATTGGCTAACACTTACTAGCAGTATGTGACTGTTTTTTTCTCATCCAAATTTGTTAGTAGCTGTATTTCATGACCATTTTCTCATTTATTATTTTTTTTTGTTGGTATGAAAATAGAAAATCTCTCCGTGTGTAATTTCATTCAATAATAAATTATTGGAATTCTTAATTTCTTTTGTGAGATTTTTTTAATCTAAACTTTGTAACAATAATTAATTATCTTTATAACAACGATGAATTATGATTGACTCGATTTAACATTCAAATATTAATAGGTATTATAATATAATAAGATATTTGTTAAGAATGAGTTAAAAAATAATTTAAAATTTGATATTTAAAATCATAATTTAACACGAGACAATTCATGACAATAGCTGTGAAGAATTTTTCGGAGAAACAAAATAATAATAAAAATGAGGAAATTGCCAAAAGATTGATGTTCTAGTTATGGTACCCGCCATTATTGATGTGGGTAATTAAATACGTGTTAGTTGCACGTGTTTGATGTGTTGACTTTCTTTACCGCGTGTATCAGTTGGCAACTTCTGTTTTGAGCGTCTGGCCGAGAAACTGTTCTCATTAATTAGTTTAATTAACCATCACTAGTGGATTAATTTAATAGCAACTCCCCCACGATTTAGTATTAGATTTTTTTTTTTATATATTCGTGTTTTTTTTAATGAAACAATCAGCGGAGACCGGAGCTTGTTGTTTTGAAAAAAAAAAAAAAAAAAAATTGTGATTAATGTAATAAATGTTGGTGATCGAATTTTTTTTTTTCCTGCACTCTCTCTGATTTTCAGCCAGAAAAGCAATGGTTATATCCCGCATAAATTTCATAAATTAAAAAAAAAACTTTTTGAAAATATATTTATTTTATTTACAAAACTTTGACTAATATAAAAAAGAGTCAAATATGAAAATTTATAGGTTAAGCAATATTTATCAGGAGTATACATGGTCTGGGTTGAGTTAGGTTAAAGGGATTTTTTATGATCAACTCAAAGTTTCGAATTGGTCAATCATCTAACTCGTTCAACCTTATGCATCAAAGCAACCAACCCAACCCAACCCTATATTTTCAGGTTAGGTTGAGTTATCGAGTTATATTACTCTCTATTTTTCTATATAAAATAACTCTATACATATCTCATAAATATGTAAATAAATGAATAAAGGTTGAATGATACTCTATTTGAACTTAAATTATCTATTTTATTAGTACATATTATTATTTTATTAATTCATTTCTATTTTCACACAAACATAATATATATGTATATGTATATATTATTCCATAGTTTGGGTTGAGTTGAGTTGAACAAGTCAAAAATTTATCATCTCTAGAACTAATTAAAACAAAATTAGAAAATCATAATCCAACCCAAACCCAATTAGAAGTATAACCCAACTTAACCCTTACAGTTTAGGTTGGATAGGTCCGAGATACTCGGGTTGCTTTTTTTTTTTGTACACCCCTAATATTTATACATTTATTTTTCAAATTACAATAATAAAAAAAAAACTCTAAATAATTATAAACAAAACTTTTGTTTAATGTTTTTTGAAAATTAACAAAATATTACTTCATTTATTTTTGAAAAAAGGTGTACAAGTCACCGCCCTAAATTATGGTGTTGGTAATTAATAATTATGTACTTCTAAACTATTAATTTGATGAATTACCTTTCTAAAAATTTGATTAAGGCTGTAATTAACCATTTAAACTAAAGTTGATTGATATAATGAAGGAAAAAATTATCACACCTAAAAAAGTTTATTCTTTCTCCTCCAACCTTCCTTTGCCTCTCTATGTTCCCAAAATGAAAATAAACTCACGATTTTGAAATTAATAGAACATATTATTTAAGTACTCTCAATCTTTCGTACAAAGTCGAGAAGTGGAAAGTAATGTACTGTTGTTTGGTAGCATTGGGTGTTTGTTAGTTGCTTGCACATTCAAATTAGATGTAGTTACAAACCTAGAACCTTTTGTTATTAGATCGTAATGAAAAGTCTCCATTCGAATCTATATTTATCCGTAAATCTTTTTATATCAAATTAAACAATAAAGGAAAAATGTCGGAAACAATCTTCTATCATACTATATAATACTCTTTTTGAAGTTGGATATCAACAAAGACATCCCTACAAGGTTTTAGAAATTAATGTATTTGAAGAAAAAAGAGCAAGCAAACAAAGGATGCCCAATTTTGTTAAAAATAAAATACCACTGAGGTTCTTTTCTTTTTGATGATCCAAAAAAGAGTTAGATGAGATGTCTCAGCTCATTTGAAATTGATCTATAGTGTTTGAGTGCATTATTCATTATATTACTATTAAAAAAAAAATCAAATAGTGTCGCATCTACCTTCTTATTCATAAGGAGATAAGTTTTCAGATAGTCTATCTATTCATTTCAGTCTGCATCGATTACTCTTGCATTTATATCTAAACGTCACTGTCAATTATGTGTAGTTGCCCAACAATTTTATTTTAGTTGATATATTTTTATTCAAGTGCTCGTTTGAGTTCGATTTCTTATGTTGGAAGTGTATTTGATAAGAGTTTTTTAAAGATGTTTTACTTGCTCGATTTATGAGTTAATAAATATAAAAACATTGAAGTTAGCAAAAAAAAAAAAAACGCACATAAAACTGAGCCAAATTTACTTCAATTATATTGGTAGAGAGGTAAAGAATAAGAAGTGATAAACGACTTCTTGAGGACACACATTGAACGCAACAGAGAAGAAAGGGAAGACTGCGTAACGAACTTAACAAAAGCAAAACGAATGCAACTGATTTTTTGTTAAAGAGGTTAACTACAAACTAATCCCTAAACAAACACTAATCAGTTATTACGAACGGTCATGAAATGTGTGCCAATATTTCTCTCACACGTGTTGAAGTCAACAGCTAAGTCAGCTCATTAAAGTCCTCATACTTAAGCTCTCTTAATTCCCATTAGATAACCTTGTTAGTATTGGTTAATTACCACTCATTTTTGTTGGATTGGTCCTTAAGTGAGCTCTCCTGTCAACAATCACTCAAATTTATTAAATATGATTAAGCCAAACTTATTGAAATAATTAGTGAACTTGATTGCAAACAATTTTGTGAAACTAATCGAACTCAATCAATTAATCCAGAATCTGCTACATACGAATTATTATAGAAAAAAAAATCTATAATTAAAAATCTGAATGCAAATGTTGCAGCCTATAATAACTCATCTCAATCCCTTTTTGTTGAAACAAAAATCATTATCCTACAACCCACTAATTTATTTGACCTAAAATTTTTGCAGCAACTATTACCTGTACTATAAACTCTGATAATTCGTGTAATCGTTACTTGTACACCAAGCATTACACAATATGATAACTCTCTCTAATATTGATTACCAACTCAGTCACCCAAATATCATTCTGGTCTTTTCAACATTTATGGTCAACCCTCTACTTCAATGGCAATAAAAGTATATTAAAGGGTTAGATTTAAGCCCACAAATAGTGGGAAATCAATCAATCATTAAATTCGTCCAATGAATGGTTAGTTATGTAGTATGCCTTTCACTGGTTTCCTCTAATGGATCGCTTGTTCCCGTTTCCATAAAAAAAAAAAAAGTAAATAAATAATATTCTTTTTTTTTTTTTTTAACTTTGAAACTAAAATATTTATACATTTCAAAGTTTAAAACTACTTCGATAACAAAATAGAATAGTTGCAATACTCAATTTTTATCTCATGAAAAAAAGAAGTGGCAAAGATTCAAACCAAGGGATATAGTATACAGAGATTGACAAAGATAAAAAGGCACAAGAAGGAAACTTAACACAATTAGACAAATCTAATACAAATAAGTAGCCCATTTAGTTAAAATAGAGCGGTTAAGGATCCATATACAGAGGGTGAGGAAGTCACATAACATTTATAAAATACATAGACTATTCCACTAATCAATTAGTTTGAGATGAAACTCCATATTATTCAACATGGTTTTAAAAAAAAAAATTGTCAAAACAATGAAGCCTAGCTAAATAGGTATGAATTCAAATAAAAAAAAGATATTGAAATCCAATTGATGATAAATGAACCAAAAGAGACTATTTTGAAGCAAATGTTTAGGATACCACACTCGAAAGGTAAGGATACCTCCGAACATCTCTAGTCTCCTCTTGTCAATTGTTTTGAAATGGAATACACAGTATCTGTTATGATTGACCCAATTTAGATTCATAAATAACTCACAATTGATCCTAAGCCAAATCTTGCTAGGTTTACTTTCTTCAGAACGAGTAAACAACCCTGAGAAATCTCAGTTAATATTGAGGATGATAAGAAGAAATGCAAGTCAAGTAGAACTAATACCATTGCTAAATATCATACCAGATACTGATAGCGTTCGAACAAACACATTTGGTGAAGCAATTAAACAAACTCAATATCAGATAACTTTTCAATGAATAATCATATGCTTTGATGAGACTCAAATAGCAGCAGCAAACATAACAGAGCACAGATAAGAAAGAGTTAGGAATGTCGCTCCAAGAAAATGTTTAAACAGAAATCCAAACCGTCTAAATAAAAATATAAAGAGAAATGATTAGAAAGTATGAACATCCATCTCAAAACTAATTGACAATTAGAAGAGTAGTCCATCTTAGGATAAATGATAGGAGGACTCTCTACTTTTCAATGTTAGATAATGTGAACCTCAACAGAAATCTTCCTGTCTAATGGCATGGCTTATCAAAACCTCAAAAGGGTATTATTCACAGTTGGAAAGAATGCACATTATCTTCTAAAGAGAAGCCAAAAAACCTTTAAAATACAAAACAAATGAACCAATTGGCTCATCAAAGAGCAAGGCAAGGTTGCAATCATCAACAATCCCATTTGAGACAAAATCTTGTGAAAATGAATAATGAACGCACATCAAAAAGAACAGACTTTCCCATCAACATATAATATCCATGGCGAAGTACAGTAAAATCCCACCACCAATCATAGACAGACTTGACTAACCTAGATATTATTCAGGATCAAATACAAGTGGTAGCAGGTCTAATAACAGAACAAAGATCCCACAAATGCACCAGAGAAAACGTCTAAATGTTCTTTTTACAGCATTTGATTCATATCATCTAAACCATTAGAAAACAAATTGTGTTTTCCTTTTCCTCTATTTCATGCATCTAAATTTTCCATCTGAACGCTACTTTTAAGAGGCACATACTCACCGAGATATCCTCCCAAATGATCATGTAAAGCGAGCTTATCAATTCCTTGATGATGGAAGCTCTTGCAGACATAGTAAAACACACTCTGAACCAGCAATCCCACCAAGTTCACAATCACCAAAACGCCAACCAGAAAGCCACCAACAACAATCCTTACAAAAACCCCATATCCAGCCCCACCGTGCACGACCACAGCCCCAAATATGACACCGATTGTAGCACAAATCGCCAAATACGCAAACACAAGCATCCCCGCAAATCGGGTTTTGCCCTTGAGCAATTCGTAGCTCTTCTTCATAGCGGTCAACCCATAAATGGGTTCAAGAACGGACACGACGCTGGCCAAATGCCATAAGGCGGTGATGTAAACATGAACGACGATAAACAGGATGAAGATGACGACAGCGCAGAAGAAGAACAGAAGGTAATTCTGGGTATCGATTGCTAGGACGAGCAGAACCAAGAAACCGAAGAAGACGAAGTTATAGAGAATCATGAGGATAGAAACCCAGATGAAAGTGACGAAGAGGCGCTTGAAGACCTTGGGAATGGCGGAAAGAGTGGAGGAATAGGAGACGGGCTTGGAAGTGTAGAGGGAAGCGACGGTGAAGACGACGGCGGCGGTGGAGAGAAGGGAGAAGGCGAAGAGGAAGATGAGGTAGCAGAATTGGAAGGAGAGGAGCTTGGCCCATCTATGGCGGGTCTGAATCGGGTCGGCGAAAGGGTTTTGGAGCTGGACGAGAAGCGGGTGGGTGAAGAGGGAGTGGGCTAAAATGGCGAAGGAAAGGGGAAAGATGAGGGTGAGAGTGATGAGATAGAAGGTTTTGGGGGATCGCTTGGGGATAAAGATGGATTCTCTGAGAATGTCAGGAATCGTCAAGAATTGAAGCTCTTCTGGAGCAAGATCCATGGCTTTGCTTCAATGGGAAATCTTGGATTTGAGAACCGAAATCGAGGGATCGGGAGAAGAAGAAAGATCTAATTGAAAAGAAAAATGGGTGAAATGGATAAACTCAGATCTGACATGGAAGAGTGATCTTGCAATTTTGCGAACACGAAAGTAATGAAGAACTGGAAGACCGAGAAGGATCAATAGGGTCACCGCATCAACGTTTTCCTTTATTTTTGTTTTTAATTTAAGCTTTGATTAAAAAGAAATATATATCAGAATCAAAATTAAGTTATGGTTGGGAATTTTTTTGTTGAGGTAATATGGTTGAGATTTGACTTTAGTTTTTATTTGCTAAACTTTCAAATTTTAGATTTGTGTTTGTTCAATAAGAATTCAACGCTGTTCTTCTTCTCATAAAAAAAAAACTGTTCTTCTCCCCCCTAAAAGTTAGTTAGAGATGCTTCGTGTCGAGGGCTCGAGAAGAAAATTTTTAGGGCTTGGGGGCGGGTTAGGGTGGATTATGGTGAGTCCACACTAACTCAGCGCCTAGTCCAATGCAACATTTTTTTTTTTCTAATCAACTATACCTATTATATTAATTATCTTTTATTTCTTTTTATAAAAAAAATAATCTCCATTATATCGTATCAACATTTATCCCTTCCCAACCCTACATCTCAGACACTTACTTATTAACATTTCCTTTTCCTTTTCCTTTCGGCGTAGCCAAACACACCCTTAGTGAGTGATTCTCGATACTATAGGGTGCATTTTTTAGCTACAACATGTCCTATTTTAAGATAGGATGTGGGTCTTGGTGGACTCCATTGTGAGTGGGTAGGTAAAGCTCATTCGATGTTGTTTTGAGAGCTCTATATTCAGTTTAAGGGTCATTTTAGTTTCGTTTTTATTGTTTTATGCGAAACAATCAATATCCTCTATTTTTCAAAAATTGGGTTTGAACTGATATCCAATGAAGAACAAAATCAATTGTTTGGTTTTTAATTGGTTATATTTGATTTTGGTTCGATTTTCAATTTTGATTTCAATTTGAATTTTATTCTTAAGACTTTCATTTTATTGACAAAAACAATATTTTCATGAGTATCACAATATTTACGATGTTTTTATTTCATATTTCACACAATCTTTAATCAAATTTAAATACCAATATATATATATATAATTCTTATTATTTATATATTTGGTTCGGTTCGGTTTTTAATTATCAAGAACTGAAATCGAATCGAAACTGTTAGAGTAGCTGTTCAAAACTACAACGTTTCATGATTTCTTACTGTTTTATATTTTTCATTTTTTGTCTTGTAGCGTGTATACGTGTCTATTCCTGATTTGTTTTGTTGTAACAAATTTCTGTCATTTTGTGTATTTATATAGGTACTGTGATGAATTGTGTTGAGATGCGAACAAAGTGTCCCATATCTGTTAAAATAAGTGAAGATCACGGGTATTAAGTGTTGACAACCAGCCTCATTGATTTGAAACCTTTTGAGTAAAACCAAAAGCAAAGTCATAGCCCAAGATGGAGAATATCATATGAATGTGGAATATTTGTGGCATTCTTCTTCTTCACGAAATATCCTCTGTGAAATTTTGTTTGCTTTCCTAAGTAAGACCAAGGGTTGAAGAAAGATAAAGGATTAGGAAAGGAGAGTAAGCCATTCAACCAAGGGGAAGGATCCAAGAAAAGAGGAGGAAAGACAAGACTGTTCATGAACAAGGATAGAGACCAGTTAAAAGGCGGCAAGGAAAACAACCTCTAAGATATGTGTTTGTCCAGACAAACTGTGTGAAGCTTCAAAATCACCATTCTTGAGGAGGAAGTAGTTTACTTCAAAGTGGTTTTGGGTGGTTGATTGATAGACTAGAAAGTTGGGTGGAGACAGCGGTCGCGAGGTTGACAAATAGATAGGTGGCAGAATTAGTTGTGAAGGTGAAACTGCAAAATACTGACAAATGAGGGGCGCTGGTGCACATGAACAACTGAACGAGTATGATCGTGACGAAATGAAATCATACATTTTTCTAGACTGGCGGGCTCAATCGAGCCGTGCCAGTTCTGGGTTCGATTCTGGGGTTCCTTGAACCGGTTTGGCTTTGGTATTAATTAGCTGGCCGTTTTGGGTTTTCAATTTTTAACGTCTATCTATGGTGTTTAATTTCTCTCACTGGTTCTCCTTTTTTTTCTCTGTTTTGGTTGGAGTTTGTTGTTGCTTAAGATCTTCACCGTTAGACTTAGATTTTTGTGTTTTAGATTGTTCTTGTTGTTTTGTTGGCTAATTTCTGTAACACTGAAATATGTACTACAAAGTTGGTTTATGGTTGACAAAGGTCTAAATACTTTTAAAATTTCAGTCGGTTTGTGGTGGAAAAGGGGAAGCTTCCTTACATGACATTTTTCTTTAGAGGGGTCAAATACTTCTATCAGCGATATCGATGATAGATTATGCCCGAAATCTATCGAAAAACAATCGAGAATGAGCGCAAAGAGATAGATATTGAGTCTTCTTATTTCATGTCGAGAATAACGGTGGTGTAGAAGACTGGACCCTCTAAGAGGTTGGATTATGCTGTTGGTTTTTATCTTGTAAGTGGCCATACATCAACTTTAGTGACAGATTAGTGTTTAGCCCAACTTGAGAGGGATCTAGTTGTACCGGTTATAATTGGGTTAATGAAGTTAGCTTATTATTCAAAAAAAAAAACCCCTTTGAAATTCTAATTTTATTATCTTTTGGTCATTAAACATCACATGTGATATATTTAAAATAAAGCACATGTGCTATAGTCAACCATAAACCTAAAAAGAATTATACTGTTTTAAATTTGGTTTTGTTGCACATATTTTTTTAAGTATTTGTCGAAGATAGTAACTTTTGGGTGCTATATATAATTATACCACTTGTTTAAAACTATTTCTTTGTAGTATATTTTGGTATAAATGATTTGGATTTTTGTCAATTTTGTACAACTGACCAAATATTTTTTGAGTTTCATTATTTGGTGGAAACAATGCTATTGTTTTTAAAATTGGTTCCGTTTTCAATTTTGATTTCAATAAGAATTTAGTTATGATTTCAATTTTTATCTCTTTTTCAATTTGTTTTTAATTTGATTCTAAGAATTTTTATTTTACTAACATTTTTTTTTATAAATATCACAATTTTTATAATGCTGTTGTTTCATATTTTATATTTAAATTTGTTATTCCATCAAATCTAAATATTAATATTAATATATATATATCTATATCAATATATCTATATTTATTTATTAGTATTTATATATTCGGTTTGGTTTAGTTTTTTTTTTTGTTAGTTGCTCCATAAAAAATCGAAACAAAATCAATATATTTCAATTTTTCAAAATATCACATTGAATGTGTAATATTGTTCAAGATATCTCCGTTTGTTTAACGGACACCAAATTTATGTTCATGGAGAGTAGAGTTTTTCAACGAGGCAAGACAACATTTTTTATATCGCTGTCGACACCATATTGATCGAAGACAACTATACATTATACTCACTAATTCAAGCTATCAGCTATGACAGTTTGATTATTTTACACGAACTAAGGACATTTTGATTATTTTACATAGTACGACCTAATTTTTTGCTATATAAGAAATATTTTCACAATTTGGGTATGCATACAATTTTTTTTTTCTTTGCTATACATAAAAAAATTTCCTAGTTTTTATAAGTATAGTTTCTCATTACTTTGCAAGGAAGAAGAATTTGTCGAGTGAAGAAGAAAAATACACATTTTCTCCCTAAACTTGTAAATTAACCTAACAATAAAAAGAAGACAGAGGAAAAAAAATAATGTGAGATGCAAAGGATTAGAACAATTCACGTGGATTAGGCTTGAAAAGAAATGAAGAGGAGTAAGTGTTGTGAAAAATATCAATCCACAATTTAAACTGAAGAACACAGAAACAACCAACTGGAATAACCGCCATTGCAGTAACCATTGTTGGAATGGAGATATCGGCATTCTGGTAAAGCATAAAGAAGGTGGCACTAAAGGCTGCAACCATGAACACAATGGAGATGAACAGCGACGCGAGTCCAAAGAGCAATCTCGAGGGCAGCGAGTGCAAGAAATCTTCTTCTGCGTAGCGCGAAGTTAAAATCGACAAGAACAATAGAATAGAAGTGGAGGATGAAAACAGAGCGATTGCGTCTGATATTACAAACACTGCAAACAAAAACTTCTTTTGAAAAATAGGAATGCCAGTATTATCATCATTGCCCCCAGGAACTGTGAAGGCTGCAGCAAAAACCACAGTCGAGATCAAAGTTGCTACCAGCATGCAAGAGTTTGCTGTGTTTTTCATCCATTCCTCGCCCTCTTTGCGAAGTCCTTTGTGCTTTTCTGTGAATAATTGGCGCGGCGTCAGCTTCGGTACACTTGGATCTGGATCATTGGATTTCACATCTAGTTGGGAAGGTAGAACTATCTTCTCTACTTCCTTGATCCAAATTGAGATGTCATAATCATCAGAAACATATTATAATAGATGCAAAGAATAAAAGAACAAAAAAATCAACGTGGTTAGAATCATGTGTTAGCTACAACAACTGACAGAAAGAGACTGTTCAATTGAAGAGAAACCAGTACTTGGTGTTGGAGCACTAAATAATTGACTTTTAACACACTTCAATAATTCTATCTCAACTTGAATTATTTTATCTTTCCTTGATAAAATTTGTTGAGAAATAGGAACAACAATCATGATAAAACAGTAAATAATTTACAAGATTCAATAACAATGTGTTAACTATGCCGATCAAAATAGAGCTAGAGTTTTATCAGAAATTATAAAACCTATTACAATAAGTGTTCCAATTACATAAAAACATAAACTATTACAACAGCGAGACTCCCGACTAAATAACTATGGAGAATCAAAGTTAAAGGCATATATGTTAACAAAACTAATATACCAAATGCAAACAAAAATGTTATTACATGTGCTTAACAGATATATTAGATGAACTATCATGAAGTGACTTAATGGTCAAGAGGACCTTGAGGAACTAAGGACGTGGTCGGCTCCACTAATATAAGAATTAATTTCCTATGGATTTTCTTCACACTCAAATGTTGTAAAGTTAGACGATATTTCTCGTAAAAATAGTCAAGTTGTGCATAAACTTGCCTGACACTCATACTCACGGATATAAAAACAAAGGTACAAGATGCACATAAAGATTACCAGATGTGCCCAACAGAAGTACCAGATGCAACACACAATTACCAGATGTGCCAAACAGATATACTAAGATGCAACATAAAGATTACTAGATCTAGATGTACCTGGACTTTATCCATCTGACCATATTAATAATAAATCACGTAAATTCGCGTGTTTGATTTTTCTTGAATTTTTTAATTCTTGCTTGTTGATATTCATTTGATAAACACAATTAAAGTTGAAAAGTGGGGATGTTCCTCAAGCAAGTACCTTAAACCAAAGCATTTCACGTTGCATTTGAAGTGCAGCTCCGGAAACTTTATTAAGATGGTTTGGAGCAGCTAGATTTCCAGCCAAATGCAATATGTTGTAGTTTCCTTTGAAAGTTCTATATTTTGTGCAGAATTCGTTGAGCTTACCAATCTCATTTATTAGATTAAAAACATTCTCGAGACGATTTTCAACTGCTACGTGAAATATAGTCTTACTATCATCGTCGTCGTCTTCCCATACTATATCTGGGAATTCACGAATGAGCACAATCAAAAACTCAACATTACCTACGCTTGCAGCATCATTCAATAAACTTGTGGGATTTTTAATAAACTCCAGCCTCTTCTTTTGAGGAAGCTCATATACAACATATCTCCATAGCAATTCAACTAGTTCACGAGCAAATGTTTTGATCACTTCTTTATTGGAGATCTCTTTAACGACTGCGGTCAAAAAACAAAGTAAGGTTCCTTCAATGAATTGTGTGAATGAAACAAGTTGAAAAATTATAGAATGGTATGGATACATGAGTTGATGCACTTTTCCCAATGCTTTAGCTGCTTTGTGCTATCCATTGCAGATGGTTTTCTAGCCAAAACATGCAGTGCACTTTCGTTATCGTTCTTTGTATCCTTCATAATTGCTAACTCAGGATATAGCTGCAAAATCCACAAGCTTAAATCTGTGAAGAGAAAAATGCAACCCAGGTAAGAAATTATCACAAACAATGAGATAAATAAATAAGGATCCTTTTAAAAGCATAAAACAAGAAACAGAGAACAAAGGTCCCATTTGATTTTTTTTTTTTTGAAAATTAAGTCTATAATCACTACTTCAACCTATGAAGGTGTTTGTTTCGCGTTATTAATGAACTATTAAAAATGTGTTTTTACTAACTTTCTCATCAAACATGCACATCCAAATGAATTATTGTAATCACTCATTTCTAATCAATCAAAATAATCATTCATTTCTAACTATTAAATTTTAATCATTCATTTCTAACTACTTATTTTTAATCACCCATTTCAAATCATTCATTTATTACTCATTTCTAACCATTGTTTTTTAATCACTAATTTCAAATGATTCATTTCTAACTACTCATTTCTAATTCCTCTAAATAATAATTCATTCTTAACCACATGCTATTGCTTGTAATTACTATACAAAAACCATTATTCAAATGTGCTATTAACCACAACCCCCCTAAAAAACCATCATTCAAACGAGTTATTACTAAAACTCAAATTTTTTTATCACTAAAAAATAACTCCTCATTTGTAATAAATAATAACTCTACAATTGCACATCCGAACATCTTTTATGATTTTTCTTACAAATATTTACATACCTACATTTTTTAAAATGAAACCAAAATTTGAAAACTAAAAAAAAAAAAAAAGCATCTTCAAAAAACTTGCTTACTTTTGGAATTGGGTTAGGATTCAACAAAGAAGATGACTCCATTTATAAAGGATTTGAGCGAAAAGCTAATTAAATTTGAAAACTAAAAACGAAAAAAAACCAAAATGATTATCAAATTGAGCAAAAACTTCTATTTCTACGAGATTGGTAACAAGAAACAGAAAACAGAACAATATTGTTGAATTGATTTACCATAAAACTCGCTATGAATAGTGGCAATAAGAAGCTCGATCCGTTCTTCAGAGGATAGCTGGGCGAGATCAGTGACTGACAAAAGGTAGGAAATCATATCTCTAGATTTATAAGATATTGCAATGAGCAGTGGAGTTACTTCCCGAAAAGTACGAATAAGGGGAAGATCAGTGTTCTTTTCCACCATGAGTTTAGCAATTTTTACAATTCTTGATGTAGCAGCAAAGCAAAGTGCAGTGTTTCCAAATTTGTCTTGCAAAGTCATGTCAGCCGGAGTCATTCTACACACCAATTCTTCCACGAACACAGATTGCTTGGCTCCCGCAGCAACATGAAGAACAGTCTCTTTGTTTCTTGTTATTGCACAACGAACAAAATGCGGGAACTTTTCAATCAGTGATTCAACTATTTTCCACTCACCCTTTAGTGCAGATTTGTACAAAAGAAGTCGTTTCCTTGCCTCAACTGAACATATCAAATCCATATACACTTATATAGTTAGACAATATCAAAATGAATCATCAACTCATTCAAAAACTTCAAAATAATTCCATGTTATTGCTACGTTGTGGTTGAAAGATTTGTAAGTACTTTGATTTTGTATGTGACCGTTACTAAGGAGAAACAAATGTTAAGATTAACATCAGCTGTTTTAATGAGTAAACTACATTTTCTTTGAGTGGAGGATTCGAAATAGCAACTTCCGAGTCGAGAATACATGTCGATTATTGCTCAGTATGGTGGTGGTTTGATGAATAATTTGTCCAACCTTTAAACATTAAACCTTCCTATTTGAATGAAAATTAGTATAAAAAAAATTAACTTAGAAATTTTATAAGATTAAATTAGAGCTCATGAGTAAATAAGGGTAGCAATTTTGACCTAGAACTTCGTGGTTGCCATCAGTACCCGATTCCTGATCCGAGACTGCTGGAACGTGCATTGTCCGGGTTTCGATTGCCGTGCAATTGGACAACGAGTGAGCCGTAGACGGCGGAGAAATGAGGTTGTCTTCAACAACGACCTCTTCTAATTGGCCACTGAAAAAAGAAGCCATGGAATTTAGAGCATCTTGATTTTGTTGTGGTGGTTATCAACGGAAGCTCTGAGATTTATTGAATATGTTTAGCAACCAAAATACTGATCGTTGAATACTGGTAGCCGTAGTCGCTTCGTTGTGGACTTGGTCAATTTTGGAGCCTTTGGGCTTTGGAGTGATTACGTAGGTGTTGATGGGGGACTGCTTCAAATTTAGCTTTTCATTCTGTTGAATCGACACTCCAAAAATACAGAGTAATTCACCCTCCATAAATTCTGTAATTTATCTGAAAATTTGTAGTTGAGGTGCCCACTTGCTGAAATGAACTCTGATCCAGGTCTTAAGAGGAATGAGCCTAAATATATTTTTTTGGAAGATATACCAAATAATTAATGAAGAATTTATTCAACACATCAGCCTCATTTTGTCACTTCCAATTTTCCCTGTCTCAAACGTTATCCCTTTCAACCATATTCATGAATTCAATATAAGTTCGCGACGTTTCAACAATATCCAATAAATATGATTTTGTAAGTGTGTGATTCACATAAAACTTAATTAGTGGCCGTGTAAATGATTGATTTAGACTTCAACATTTTAATTTAAGCTTGGGATTAATTTAACTACGTTAACTTCCCTCACCTTATGAGATGTATTTGGTCTTTGCTTCTCAACAACGGTTCCCCTTTAACTCTCACAACATCAATTTGGAATCTTACATTGTTGCCAATCTCAACATTAAATATAGCAATACTAAGAATATGCTTGGTTCCACCATGGGGCTGCCTTGTTAGTGAATAGATGCACCCATTTTGCTTATAATTTAGATTACTTTATCTATTTTTAAATATTACGTTTTTAAATTGTTTAGTACAAATTAGGAGAAGAAGATCACAAATCTTACATAAAAGAGGATACAAATTAGACTTCAAACACTGAGTAAGTGGACGCTTATGCATCACTAGTGTCAACCGAGCTATGGTCGCTTTTGTAATTTATAAATGATCTCTAGAAACTAATTTTTTATTGATTTTCTTGAAATCTAATAGTTGAGGTGGGTGTAAGTTTAGATAATCACAAATATAAAACTA
Organism: Cyclanthera cordifolia; assembly: GCA_037832605.1. Taxonomy (NCBI): domain Eukaryota; kingdom Viridiplantae; phylum Streptophyta; class Magnoliopsida; order Cucurbitales; family Cucurbitaceae; genus Cyclanthera; species Cyclanthera cordifolia. Next base: position 7,614,801 of record JBBMEG010000005.1, on the reverse strand, counting down.
AGTATTAGTCACGATTCTAAAAAAAATCAATCTTTTATTTACCAAGCAAACACTCAAGGAAATATTTTCTCGGCCAAAATTTTTTATTTTAGTCAACAAAATTAAAACCCATAATGATTAGTACATACTTGCGGGGAGATCTATTTCTGATCTGCCTTGATAGTATCCGCAACTAATTGATTTTCAAAGGACCAAATGGAGACAAGTAGGTATTGTGAAACGTTATCAACCCACAGTGTAAACTGAAGCGTCGAAAATGAGGTAACTGGAATAACCGCTCTTGCCGCAATGGTCGCAGGAACCCAAATGGAGACAAGTATAAGTACTCTATTCAATGTATGTTACTAGTAGTCCTGTGTGCTACTGAGTGCTGATCATGGTTTTCTGGCCAAGACATGCAAAGCTGTCTCATTATTATGCTTTGTGTTCTTCATTATCCCAAGTTTGGGATTTTCTTTCAGAATCTTCAAAGTTAAGTGGCGCTTTTCTAGTGCATCACGTGGCGTTAAAATTTGTCCCCCTAACTCTCAACAAACACTGAAAAAAAACCCGTTAAGGAGTGTTTGTCACGGTAGAAGCTAGGTTGTAATGGCTAGTTTTTATGAAGTTTTGTTGTTAAAAACTTTTTTTTTACAAAATTAAGAATTAAAATGACTAAAAAGTCACTTACAAAATATTTTTTATGATTAAAAAAAAAAATTTATGGAATATTACAAGCCTAAATATATATATATATGTTTTGAAATTATAACCCTTTTATAAATATCTAACACCAGTATAAGTAAGTATATTAAGAGCACTATCAGACTTGTATCCACTGCCCAATATAAGTATAATCCTAATTACTAGAGAGATAAACAATAAAGTGGACAATTGTATCCACTCCATCGGTCAAGTGTTGATTCTCCCCACGCCGACGGTTTTCAATCACCGCAAACCCACTGGCCTTCTCATACTTTCCGGTCCCACCAACCACCGCGATGGGAGACTCCGGCCAAACTCTCCGGTGGACACCAAAGAAGCTAATGGTGTCATCATGATTCTCCAGTACCTGATCCATGTAAGTGTGTGGTTGTACGATCACAGTCAACGCCACGGTATGACTCGAACCATCCATAGAGCTAACGAAGTAGAATCCTTGAGCTCTGCCAACAACCGCCGATCCCAGCTCTTCACCTTCCGTCACCTCGTCGTCTACGGTCGTCAGCGACCCGAACATCGCTAACGCCCGTTTCTTGTTCCCACCGTTTGAATTTCTGCCGGTGGTGGTTATCAGTGGGACCCCACCGGCTACAGGAAAAACGTTGTTCTTGGGCTTCGAGAACGGGAGGTTGGCGGCGGCGGCCTCCGCCTCCGTTTTGGGTGTGTTTCCGGTGACCATTCTTGCAGATGGGTGTGTCCCACCCATGATATCGTGCATGAAAAAAGACAGTGTAGGAGTTGTTGGATACGATGATGGGCCGAGCACGGATTGTGAGTTTGGGCCTAGGACTGGGCCGTTTGATGATTCTGTTGAAGTTAGGCCGACGTCAAGAGGAAGTTGTGGGGCCACCTGGTGGAGCTGGATTCTTGATGAGTCAGCAGAAGATGGAGCGGTGAGAAGGAAGAGGAGAAAGATGAGTGGAATATTGTCCATTAATGTTTGGATGAAGAAAAATTGATGTTGGAGTGTGTATATATACTTAGGGTGTTAATTGAAGTGGATGAAATGGAGTTGTTTGTTACGACTATATTTCTTTTTCCCTCTACTGTATTGTGATTTGGTTGAATTACCTAACCCCTTTGAATGAAATTTTATTTTATTATGTACTCTAATATTAACTATTACAAAAATATTTATATCATTGCAAGACATGGTGATCGAATATGACTCACATTCTATTTTATTTAATCATAATTATATTTGATGGAGTATTTTTTACAAAATTATTATAAATATAAGTAAATTTTTAAGTATTTGTCTACATAATCATTAATATATTTTAATATAGTACTATACATATTTATTAATACTAATATTATAAGAAAATATGCGATAATACTTATTACTGCTAATGAATTTTAGATTACACAATAATTAGAATTGGAATTCAAACTCCTCATGGTTCTTTAGCCTGTACTGGTATAAGTATTGCGCTTTTGACTTGGTGATTTTAAGTGAAATATTATCTTGAGAATCAAATTAATTATTCAAATCAATATCAATCAAATGAAGTTTCAAGATTTGAATTGCAAATATAACAAAATGCCACTTTGAAGATGCGTCATCGTCCTTTCATGTCCACACACATTATTGTCACACACATTATTGTCACCCAATCAGATAAACTATGGCAGACATTTGTTTGTGAATTTGTAAAGTGTTTATGTATGAAGAGTTTGTTTAGGGTTTAATTTATAATTTATAAAAGTTAATTTATAATTTATTAAAGATACAGCTACTAAAATTATATATTTAATACTTTTACTTGAATATGAAATAACTTATAAAATAACACTAGTGTAGATTAACAACGAAGAGATCATGAGGTTGAAATAAAAAAAAAAAAAAAAAAAAAAAAAACCATATACATATGCCAACAATAACTTAAATCAATTGACGACACTGTGTATACTTGTGATCAAAAGGTGGGTTGAATTGAAAAATATCATTTGGTTTGTAGATCATCACATTCAGTCTTCAGCTGTTTTTCTATTCTTGAATTTCCCAAAGCACATCTTTCTTCCAACCAAGCAATTATATCTGCAAATACAACATCAATGTTTTCCAGTGTCTCTCCATACAACAATCCATGCCACATTTCTGGATATGTCTTCAAGCTCTTGTCCCAGCTCGACGCCTTCTCGTAGAGTTGCTCGCTCACTGATATATCGGTCACTCGATCGGCCTCTCCATGGAGAATCATGAACGGAATAGAAACCTGCTTATTAAAAGCATGTATCCAGTCAATCACCAATGAACTCAAAAGCTTTATAAATGGATTCAAGTAACGAAAATTGCAAAAACCTCTTCGAGTCTTTGCTCGAGATCTAAACTGATTTTGAGAAGTTCATGGCCAGTGTTCAATCGAGGCTTCCCTTTGTAGCAGTAAGGATTCGTCCTGATCTGTTAATTTTAACAATCATATGAATTGATTAACATTCTTGAGTTCTAATTAACACTCTTCTAAAAACAGAAGACATTAATGAATATTACCTGAACTCTAATTTCAGGTACTTTGAAAGCGACATCAATTATATCTTGGGTGGGAATTATCTTCCACGTGGGAATAAATTTGCAAAGCTTTGTCAATATTTTTACAACAATTGGGCTAGGTTTTACATCCTCTGCAATCTGCTAAAACAGGGGATTTTTTAGCTTTAAATTTTTAAAAAGCATTCAATCATTTTGAAACATATCTGAGTTCACAATTCAAAATTCAATTAAATTTAAATTTGAATTAAAAGATGTACATACCTTACACATAGGTGCAACCAAGACAGCACCATCCCAATATTCTGGTTTCTTTCTGTGCAATAACAGAGCCACTGCTCCTCCCATTGACTCTCCTAATAGATATCTCATTTTCCCTTTGCTTTCTTTTCTATCTGACCATTCAAAAAACAAATTTATGTTTTGAAAAAAACCCATTTGAAAACTTTCAATTAGGAGCCATAAAAATGAATCTTTTGTGTAGAATGATACCAGAAATGGATGTGAAGTGATTGGAGCAATCATCCACTACATCATCAAAGCTTGTAATATAGCCTTGTAAGCCATCTGATTTTCCATGGCCTTCGTAATCGATACCATAAATTGCAAAACCTGCATTTGCTAGGCGAACTGCAGTGCCTATAATTCAAATAAAAGGAAAGGGCAGAGTTTTAAAATTTGGTCTCAGTTTTCTGGAATTTGCTGATAAGGAGATGAGTTTATGAGTAGTTACTGTTCATGGTGATGCTGCATTCCATTGCGTATCCATGGCAGATGAAGATTAAGCCCTTTGGTTCTTTATTCGTTGGAAACCATTTGCACGTGTAAAGCTTCAACCCACGTGAGTTCAATATGTACTCCTGCAAAACAGAAAATTACACCTCCATTTAATATGAGAGGAACTCGAAATTATGATTATTATGTAGAGTTATAAAAAAATGATTGGAAGAACTAACCTCTTCAAAAGTGATGCCGTCCATTGGTTTGAGCAGGCTGCAAAGAGAAGGTGAGGAAAAGGGTGGAAAGTTTTGAAGTTTAAAATGGAGAAAAGAAAGCTCAGAAGAGAAAGCTTTAAATGGTTTAAAAAATCAAACAGAGCAGGCGGCAGGGGGCAGGGGGCTTCGGCTGGCAAGTCAACTTGCTTTTCTGGAGCTGTTTTGATTCAACACGGCGGAGCCAGAAAAATCTAAATAAAAGCCAAATTTGTCCGTGACAGTTAGAAAACTACGTGTTATCCTACATTTATTCAAAATAGTTTTGGACTGATTGATAATTTTATATCTTATTTACCAGTTCCTAATTGTTTATAATTTTGAATTAATTGATACATTTTTTTTTACCTTATTAACACCAAACAATCAAATCAATATGCAATTAATCAAAATTATATAATTTAAAATTTTCCTTGTTATGCCACACAATTTGGTGCCACAAAATTTTTGTTTCAACAATATAAAAAGAAAAAAATAAATAATTTATGGCAGGAATCTTTATAGCACATTGTTTAAGAAGAGTTTGCCTCGCATCTAAAATAGGTCTTACCATGTATGATTGTTTTGTTTACATGTTCTTGGGTACGACGATAATTTTTCTTTTTCTTTTTTTTTTTAATTTTTTATGTTAATGTCGCAAATATTCACCTTGTGGTAGTAATCTCAAATTGAAAAAAATTAGAATTATTCAACTATTTATATGATATATGAATTACTTTCTTCATTGCTAACTAATTTTGAGGTAGAAGCTCATTCTATCTAATATGATTTCAGAGCTCATGTGAGTTATTGGTCCATAAATTCACATATTTATGTGATATGTGTGTTACTCTTTTTACTGTCATTTGATTATAGGTCGAATCTCATACAATGGAATAGTTATTGATAAGTGGGGATTTTATAGGAATGGATTATAACTTTGATAAAAAAAAAATTGAGGATATGAAGAAGCATATGAACATCTATTAAAATTATTTTGGGCGTGATGTTGGCTATGCGTTGCCCGCCAATGTTGAATATATTTTTGGCCACTCAGTATTCTCATGATTAATCAGCCATTTATTGTGGTTAGGATAAGATAAGAAGATTAGGGTCATAATCAAAGGTAGCATGAATTATGATCTCCAATTATGATATTGTTCTTAATGTTGTGGCCCTTCCAGAAAAGATTGTGGCCCTTGGGTGTGCTTGTCTTGGATAGAAAAGAGAGGAACAGGGAGTGAAGAGATTAATGGTAATTTTAAATAATTATCGACTTGTAATTTGAGGATTGATGTTAGTAGTAATTAGATGATTAATTTCTTGTTTGAAGATTGGTGTTAATAGTCGTTGAACGAAAAAAGTTTGTCGTTAAGTTTGATAAACTAATATACATGCTTATTCTTCCAAAAAAGATCATTTGAATTAAATTTAACTAAAATATTTTCAAAATTTCAAAAACGGTTTTACATTTTTCAAATCTAGAATTTATTTTGTTCATATTTAAATTTTAGTTGATTAAATTATATTTTAAAATTAAAACATTAATTATATAAATGATTTAATAATCGATTTGACTTTGTTTTAAGTCTCTGTCGAAATTATTTGTCCATCTTTTTATCACGACAATTATTGAACACACTCTTCCATTCGTTTTTTCCCGTAAATTTTGCCGTAGGTTAATTCTATAACTCAAGTTTGGTTTTACTCACATTGGAAGTCTCGACTGTTTGCGTTCGATTGTTGTTTGGTATTTGATCGTTAGTTAGTGGCTGCCTTTGGTTGAAACTATTTGAAAGCCGTCTTCCTTTCATCTCAAACTAGATCAACGTTTTTTAAGCCTCAATTTCATCATTATTAATTTTTATTTTTATTTTTAAATTTAAGTCTATCATTACTTTTCTATTATAGTTTTTATTATTTTGATATCTCTATTTTAGTTGTCTTGTTATAGATCAAACCAAAATTTAAAAACTAAAAAAAATAACATAGATCTTGAACTTAAAATCTTGAGGGAGCACACCTCTAAAGCGTAGGTCTTCAACCAACTTCGCCACCTTTGGGGATTATTTTTTATAATTATTGAGCTTATATGGAATGATGGATTGAGAAATTTCTGCCAATTATAAATGATTATTATCTCAAATTTAATGGTAAAATTAAATTTGATTTTGAAGCAAAAATTTCTCAAAATTAAATTGGATAAAAAAATTGGTTTACTCTAAAAATGAGTGAAAATTTAAACAATACCAAATTCATTTAGTGAGCCTAAATAAGGAAGTCTAAAATTTAATGAATATACCAAAATATATATAAGTGAATATATATATATATAAATGACCCTGTGTAAACAAATCATGTGAGCCTAGCCAAGGATTCACGCTCAAGTTTAGGTTCATGGAAGCTTTATAAATAGTGAAGCTCTACTTAAATTTCAAAAGATTCAAAAGTAATGAACTCCCAAGAATTCAATAAACATTTTCAAAAGATTCAAAAGTAATAAACTCCCAAGAATTCAATACACATTAACACTTTCCAAATTTCATCAAACACCATTTTGATTTCATAAACAAGTAACAAAGTACGAAAGTCAAGATCCCAACTTCATAAACAAACAACCAGCTACGAAACATTTTACAGATTGTACTTCATATTCACACATATTGAAATGAATACAAATATATATTCTTCGTTTAGACGTGTCTCAATTCTTTATATCAGTTGAAAATTCGTTTGAACAAATTTTTTTTGAAAGAGTTAGTGGCGAATTGGTTTTATTGTTTAGAGGTAATCTAGTTGAACACCACGGTCACATGTTTAATTCTGAAAATCGGTATTTGTAATCCACTTCAAAAAGAAAAAAAAAACAGAAATAAAAAGTTTGAAATAGATTTTGGAACGAGAAGCAATGTTATAAACACCCGACAAAAAGTCAGAGATGTACAATGACTTATGCTTGTTGAGGGAGAGTGTCCAAACAAGTATATGGATGTACGCCACAAACGTATAGCTTCCAGTTTAAGAGGGTGAAATTAAACAAGAAGTACTGATCAAAAAAAGAAAAAAATCGTTATATATGCAGAGTGATAGATCTCATCACCTATGTATAAGTTAGATGTGGATGTGTGTGTGTATATATATATATATCTTGTATTTACTTTTGGGGAGATCCTATTTTAGTGCAAGTCTATCCAAACTTCGTTAAAAACAATTCCACTTTATCTATTCAAACACAAGGATGTGGTTCGATGATTGAAAGAACATGTAGAGTTAGGTATTTAATTTATTCTCTTTTACTTTTTCCGATCCTTTGTTTACGAGTGTGGAAAGAAGTGTGCTTGTACGACAAGTAGTTTAAATCTGTTAAATCAATATCCAACCTTCTTTTGATTTAATTTATTATTATCTTTCACAAATATGTTTTCAATAATATTTTAGTATTTTAAATTAATTAATTAAGAAAAATAAAAGTGAAAATTTATTTAAAGTCTAAATAACTTTACATATCTTTAATTACTATATTTAAGTTGTCCTTTTATTTTCTCAAAAGCATCCCAATTTCAATTAAAATCGGAGAAGGCTTCGGTTGTGAGTTTGAAGCTGGGCCAGAATACGAAAAAGAGGACATAATGGGCCTTAAAAATAGGCCCAAAACAGGACTAACATTCGAAACATTTTAAAATTAGCAGAAAAAGTGGTGTGGAAGGTGTGAGGGAGAGACGTAGGTGAAAGCATATAGTGAGCAGTTGGTTTTGGTTTTGGATTTGAATTGAATGAATAGAGTCTGAAAGTGCTTTTTTAACCAAATTTAGCTCTGCCTAACTATGGAATATATCTTTCATAGTCTACGCAAAATTTTCAAATCTCATATCTTAATCTTTTGAGTATCCAATGTTCTCCCATATAGAAATGGAAGAGAACATTCTAGCATTTAAGAGAACAATTAAGTTATTTCTGTCATCGTTAATTGATTCTCGGATTGATACTCATGAGTCTGTAAAAAAAAAAAAACTCACAAATCTACATATCTATCAATCATCTTATTTTGTATATTTGAATATTTTAAACTTTTTTTGGCTAAATTTGCAAATAATTCAATAATTTTTTTGCCACCAGAGACAACCCCATAAATTTTGAACTCTTAAAAATGTTAATCGATTAAACACAATCATGTATTCAACCAAAAAATAAAATAAAAATATAAATAAATAAATAAAATAAAGAACGATTGGATCTAAAATTTCTAACGTAAAAAGATCGGCATGAATAAAATAGGTAAGAGATAACATCTTGAATTTTGAGTGTGAATTTTATTAGATGAGTAGTAGGTAACAGTTCGTTTGGATATAGATTTTGGTGGAAGAGTTATGTGTAAATAATGTTAATAATTTCTCATTTTCATTAATGCTTGTCACTTTGTCTATTCTAATTGTTTCTTTAGAAGTTTTTTTAATATCCAGATTATTTAAATAATGTTAAATTTTATAATTTGCAAATGCATTTAGCTGTGTAATATTTATGGATTGAATAATTATTATCAATTTATTGAAGTTGTTCATTTGTTAGATTATAATTGGTTAAAAGATTATTTTGATCCATTTTTTTTATATTAGTAATTATATTTTCAAACGTTTTTAATCATGTAAATTGATTTGTTTAATAAGTTTTAGGCTAATTTTAATTGAAAATGAATTTAATAATATCTCGTTATAAATAAAAATTTCATGATTATTTTAAAGTTAAAGTTAGAAATTTTATGTTTAAAAAAAAAAAATTAATGTCACATGACATAAAAAATTGTTATAAATAAAAATTTTGTCAATTTAAAGTCATAATAGTCGTGTACTATGAATGCTTAAAATAGTGTGAGTATAATTCTCATATTATATGTTTTTAACAGAATTAACCTATTTTCTATAAATTTTAGAAATATGTTTTACGTTTTTCATTGCTTCTATTAAAATTGTTAGGATTATTAAATCTAATTTTGTTAATATAAAATTTAAATTTGTCGTAGGTGCAAATTTTGAAACGTTGTTATTCTATATAATGTTAACTGAAAAATGTATAATGATTTATATTCACTAACGAGGTAAATGATTGAATCTATGAATTTTTCAATTTATGAATAGACATTGATGCTTTAAATTTTATAAGGTTATGTATATATACATGATAAAAAAAAATCTTAAATTTTTATTTTATCTAATAAATTAATAAAATTATTAATGAAATATCAACTTATATTTAATTAATAATGCACATAGTTTGATACACAAAATTAGAAATGATTTGAAAATGAAGAATTATTTGAGAAGTTGAAATAAAAAGTTAGGAGTGATTAGATTAACTCTAATTTATATAAAAGAGATTTATAAATCTTCATTTTCTAAATATATACACATAAATCCACGATTGAAAGACCTCGTAAATGTTGCCGTATATACAATATTGAAAGAAGCGAGTTTACCCTATAAAACCATTGACATCAATCAAATGTTAAAAGCTATTGTGATCTTGTTTTGTCTTACCTCTTGGGACACACGTTTCTGACCCGCAAAATTCAAACATGTTATAATGCTAAAAGGTCCACAAAAAAAAGGTAAATGCTCTCCTTTTCCAACCTTTTTATGCCCTCTTAACTATATATTTATCTACTTATTTATTTTTGGTACACAGAAAATTAAGATGGTGTAAATCAAACTTAATTATAATACGGCTGCAGCCAAGAAGAGAAGAAGATTTAGGATATGATCAATATATGGACCGTTACCAACCTAGCTATCTCCAAACTTGTAAACTAATTTATAATATAAAACTTACGTACGTTAGCCAAATTTGGAATTTTACACTAGCTAGTCATAAACCTAATTCGATTTCTTGAGGTTGCTGATTTTGACCCATCCACTATTATTTCATTTATCATTCTAGCTACTCACCTTATAAATACTTCACTTCATGCATTCATTTTCTCAATCCCCAACTAATTTCAATTCCATCTTTCTTTGTTCTTTTGTATATATCCTTGTGTGTTTAAAAATGAAGTTATCAAATTCATTCCTTTTGGTTGTTTTGGTGATCATCTCTAATTATGCAGCCCATGCAGCTGAAGTTAAAACCACCAACAAATTAGAGAATGCCCCCTCGTCCGATGATGAAACTTTCGACAATCAGCTTCCGTCTGCGAAAAGCGAAGATTCTCCACAAAATTCGCTACGCGGCATTCTATTTAACTTTCAATCTCGAAAGAGGGGCGCTGGATTGACGTGCAACAGATATCCGAGAGTGTGTCGAGCCAGGGGCAGTGCCGGGCCAGATTGCTGCAAGACGAAGTGTGTAAATGTTGAGAGAGATAGGAACAATTGCGGGATGTGTGGAAATAAATGTAAGTACTCGAAGATATGCTGCAATGGAAGGTGTGTGAATCCGATGTTTAATAGAAAGCACTGTGGAGGTTGCAACAATGAGTGCAGCAAAGGAAGTTTATGCGCGTACGGGATGTGTGATTATGCTTAATTAATTAAGCTGTGTATCATTTATTAAGATTATGGATATAGGGTTTGTGTATGCATGTGAAACTAATAACGGTATTCTTTGGTTTCTTAATTTTCATTAAACCTAGGAATTAGTCTCAAGATTATTAATGGTCTATGTAACATGTGTAATATTTTTGTGAAATATATGTTTTTTCTTTTCCATCCTTGGAGGTAATGCTAGATTGCTTAAGTAGGTCTTGTGTTGGGATACATACTAATTTCATACTACAAATTTTACTTTCACCTGTTACAAACTGCGTGACGTGAAACGATTTTCTTCTAATATTTTGCAAAAAACTAAACCATCATAAACAAACTCAAACATAAATACACAGGTAATACAAAACGAGGTGCATGCAAACCCCCGCCTGAAACACGGATATTTACAGGTGCCATAAACCAACCTTGCCCTAAGCTATAAATCAATAACCAGTTGTGGATAAACAAATGAATAGCAAAATTGGTTAAGATCATGTCAGATATTTTAACGCATTGCTGGCTTGGCTTAGCAGGTTGGTTCTAAGCTATTAAACAAAGCTTTTTTTTTTTTCTAAGTAATAGCTGTATCATGAGTTGACCCGAGAAACAATCCAATCCCATCACAAAAAAAAAAAAAAAAAAAAAAATAAAAAAAAAAAAAAGAAGAAGAAGAATTAAAATATGATTTTCATCCTAAACTTTGAATTTTGTTTTATTTTAGTCTAAACTTTTCTAAAATTCAATTTTATTTCCTAGATTTCAAAAAAATAAAAAATAAAAAAATAAAAAAAATAAAAATTACATTTGATCTTTATTAGATTTTTTTGGGTTAGTTTTTCTTAAAATATATATCATATTTCCTTATAAAGTTAGGAAATATGTCCACATATTTTATTTATTTTTATTAAAATTATTGAACCACTTTTATTTAATATTTATTTTAAATTTATCATAAGAATGAATTTTAAATTTTTTTTTATTAAAATATGTGATTAAAATTAAACTTTTGACCTTTGACAAAATAGAATAAACTTAAAAGTCATAACAAATTTAAAAATCTAAAGATTAAAATTGAATTTTTGAAAATTTATAGATCAAAACATAACAAAGCAAGAGTATGAGGACCAAAATGATATTTTGACTAAAAAAAAAAAAAAAAAAAGAAAAAAAAGCATGATGGGAGTCGATAAAATGGCCGAAACATGTCGAGTGAGTTCATACACATAGAAGAAGAAACACAAGAGTGAAAAAAAAGGTGGTGCGTGTTTAGCAGAAGCGAGCTGAGGAAATAATGGGAAGAGGTCTAATGAGTCCGAGAAGATCCATATTTTCTCCGAGAAACAACAACAATGTGCAGCCGAAGCGGCCTATTAATTCCGATGAGCTGCAAAATCATAGAAAAGAAACCCAATCCAGCGCAACCAAAAGCAAGGGTAATTCATCATCAAGGTCACAACAAATTGAAGCCCCAAATCCCAACCAGAAGAAATCAGAGACCAACAATTCGACGCCCAAATCTGCAGCTAAAATCACCACTAAATCATCAACGCCCTCAAACAGCAAATATAATGCAAATGGAGCCCTTGGTAATAATTCTGGTGCTACCAAGGACAGTGCGTCAAGTGGCCCTCAGCCACGTGTCTAAACTGGGAATCTCAACCATCCTCATTCCGCTGCAGTTCATTCTGAACTACGTATTCAAGGTTAGCTTTTCTATATTTCGCACCCTTTTTTTGCTGCAAAGATTCCTTTTTTTTTAGATTCAAAAGATTTTACCATCGCTTTAAATTTTCTGTATAACTTCCATTGCTTTTTTTTTTTATTATTAAAAAACAATTTCTTTGCATTTGTTTCATTTTCCCATTTTTATTTTTAGTTATATTCGAAGTTACCTCCTAGAATTGATAAAATAGGCAGGTTAGTTATCATTCCATCAGAGGTGATGTTTGAATTATAAGTGATTTCGATTCAATTTTGGTCGATTTTGTAACAAATCGATAACTGAACCAATATTCTCGATTTTTCAAAAATTTGATCTAAACTGATGTCGTCAAATCCATTCGTTCAGTTTTTTATTGGTTCGGTTCGATTTTGGTTAAGTTTTCGATTTTGATTTCAATAAAAGTTTTGGTTTATTTTTAAAATTTTTTTGTTTTATTCTCAATTTGATTTTTAATTTTATTCTAAAACTTTCATTTTACTAACAAACAATGCTATAAATTAATGATTTTTCAATTAAATTTAAATATCAACATATATTTTATTCTTATTATTTATATATTCTATTTGATTTTTATTGGTTCTTCCATCAAGATCTGAAACTAATCAGATCTAACTCGGTTTTCTAAAATATCAAACCGAATGATCCAAAATTAAAAAAAAAAAAAAAAACCGAACAGATCTATTGGATCGGTTTGGTTCAGTTCAATTTTGGTGATTTTTTGTTTTTTTTCTTTCACCCCTAGTTTGGGCCACCATTAATACAGAGTGAGAATGGGAAGGGGATAATTCTCGGTCCTTTGGCCACCGAGAATCATTTCTCCTATAATCAGATTTTTCAAAAATCACATTTTTTGTCCTCCTTTTAGTTACTTTATATTCTTTCCATAACAATTTTTTATTATTTTCAAAATTATTTTTGACTTACGTCATACCAATTATTTCATTTTTCTCATTATCATTCCCTTTGCCACAAACACAATTAATCATTTTCTATATAGTCATTTCTTTAACCACAAACACAATTAATTAATCATTCTCCCTACAATCGTTCTCTTTCTCATTCTCCAATGATCATGATCGTTCATTTTGCACAAACACACCTTCGATTTTAAGATTGATCTCTATATTATATCTAATATCATATAGTAGTCCAATCAACCCTGCTTGAAAATCTTGTGTAGGTAAGGATAAACATGAATCCATCGGGTCAAAAATAAAGAAAGAAGAATGTTGTTCTGAGATGAATAATGGTGCAAGAATATTTAAAATTTATAAGGAAATTGCATCTCATCGTCAAGGAAACTCCCCCATTACATCTTACTTTACAAAGCTGAAGGCATTATGGGAAGAACTAGCAACCTACAATATTGATACGCCTCGATGTTCATCATCCGGTTCAATTCATCATGATCAGGGCTTGACTGAACATATCGAAAGAGAAAAAGTTGTGCAATTTCTTGTGGGACTACACGATTCTTACTCCACAATTTGCTCCCAAATTATTCTGATGATCCCATTTCCAACTCTGGAGGAAGCTTTCATAGCAATAATTCGAGAAGAAACACGTAGAGAATTGCTCTCGTCTTTGGAAAATATTGCGGCAAAAGTTAACAGTTGGATTCCTGGCCATGATTCGAACATTAATAATGGTGATAGTGACATTATTGAACAAATTGGTGATAACCTTAACGACCAGCAAGTTGATCAAAATGAAACTACAGGATTCCCCATTGAGCCAGTGCAGTGTTGAATATTTTTCAGCTCAAACAAGTTTCAGGTTATGATTATATATATATTTTTGTTAATTTGGCTGTACACGTTAATTATTAATGATTCAATAAAGCTGTGGAAATAGAGTCTTTGGTTTCAAGGAATATTAATTAATTTTGATATGGTTATAGAAGGTGATGAAGGAAACAAACAAGTTGCACATAAAGAAAAGGATAAGGTTAGCGAACTTTGAGGTTTAGAAAGAATTAATTAAGGTTTACAGGCACGTGATAACGAGGTTAGTGTCATGTGAAACCAGGAGGCACGCCACCTTACTGCCTCTCTCACATGCTGAACCGAATTCCAAAGTTTAGATTTCAGCATTTTAAATATTCGCATCATTTAAACCTTGGACTAAAATGTCAAATTTCCCGAATATGCCTGCTAATGTTAAGGATTTCATAATATTCCACATCAGTAAGACGGGGAGTCCTCCAACCATATATAATATAAGGTAATTAATTTTGAAATGGATGCCTACACTTTCTAAGTTAATATCAGAACTCATTAAGTCCAAACGGGAATTTGAGCCCCAAATTTTATTGAGCATGAAATTGCCTCAAAAAGTTGTTGTTTATACAAAATCATTAGTGCAAGTCTTCATAAGTTTACATAATAGTTTTCGCTCAATTTCACAAATAATCTTTAATTAGTGTCGCAAACCGTCTTTAATTAGCATAAAAAATAGTCTTCAATCACTACAAAACGTCTAAAATTCTACTATGTATGAAATATTTCTAAGATAGTTGGTATAATTAATTGGGTTCAACCTTCTTATATTGAATTTAAATTATTTTAGATCGAATATCTGTTGGTATATTAATTAATAATTGAAAAGTATGGGATTCAATGTCAAATAAATTAGTTAAGAGGGTAGTTATTTATTTATTATTGTGTAGCTCAACGTCCATTTAAGCTGGTGCATCTTTTGAGTTCACGAATCTTGAATCGGATCTCAATTTTATTCCTGTTTGAGTTTATGAGGTCGGATGTCATAAAAAAAAGAAAAAAAAAAGAAGAAGACATCCAAAACACAGCTCAACAAATTTTGCAGTGGGTAAAGTTGAGTTGATCCCACATGGCAGTTTATGCCAATAGAACTAATTTTGCACCGCAAGAAAAACTACATCCAAATTAAATAGACAATTACTACATAAAATTTGAGTAAATTAACTAAACCACAATTGCACTAAAATAACCTTTTCTTGTGCCTCCTCAGAGAAAATCGAGACCAATAAGCTGAGCGCAGTATGTCCACCACAAGTTTAGAGTGGAACAAACAAAAGCAACCAACTGGAAGAATGGCAACTGCTGCAATGCCCAGCGGAATGTTGGCCTTAGCTTTATCGTACGCAATGAAGAACGTTGCACTGAAAGACACCACCATACATACTATAGACATAAACAGAGTCACCAGCCCAAACAACAACTTGCTCGGCAACGACATTAAGAAATCATCCTCCGCATACCGCGATGTCAATATCGACAAAAACGTCATTACAGAAGTCGTGGACAACACCAGAGCTGCAACATCCGATATTACAAACACCGTGAACGCTTTATTCTGTCGGAAAATGGGAATGCCTTCCTTGTCGTCGTTGCCTCCTGGAACCGTGAAGGCTGCTGCGAAAACTACGGTTGCGATCAGAGTTGCCACTAGCATGCATGAGTTTGCTGTACTTTTCATCCATTCCTCGCCGTGTTTCAGCAGTTGTTTGTGCTCCTTTGTGAAGAGTTCGCGTGGTGTTAGGCCATCAATGGGGTCTTTAACTATTTGCACTTGGGAAAGCTCTGGAATTGCACTTCTCATCTCAAGATGGGAGGACACTACAATTTTCTCTACTTCCTGCATGTTCAAAACATATGCAAAATCTTACGCAATCATACTGTTATGAAAATCAGATATATATACGCCTTGAACTTTCATGCTTCACGATTACTAATTCAAGAGTTTCGCTGCCTAGTCAATGAGTTAATGGATTTACTTAGTCCCTCTTTGATCAACATTCTACCATGTAGAGTTTTATGTGTTTTTCTCACTTTCCCTCTACTATTATCTTAACTGTTGTTTTGATTTCATGACAAAATAATAGAACTAAAGAAAAACATAAAATATAAAACATATAGTATACAAATTGATGTAGTCTACTAATGTTGTATTAGCTACATTCAGATAGAAGAGTGACACCATTTTGTTTAGGAGATAAGAAAACAAAAGATTCCAAAAAACAGGACAAAGGTTGTAAAAAGTTTATCATGTGATCTCTCATAAAACTCTAGTACAACAGATGCCTAAGAATACTTCAAAGTCCAATACTAAAGCTCATATATTTTCAAAAAATAGGACAAAGATCTCATTTGACTAATCATAGCGCTAGAAAATATAGTTGAAGACATTATAATTGTTCCCTTCGGAACCTGAACCTCAAGCTAAGTGGTTCTATTAAATCAGTGTGAATTCGATTCCATCTTTGAGGAGAGAGTGGAAACAGATACAACCTTGGCCTATGGATTTCTTAATCTCGGGTCAGCGGTAGTTCTTTTTCTCGTTCTTGAAGTGAGTCAAATTCAATGATGATAGATATCGTAAGGATATACTAATGCAGAACGTACCTTGAACCACAAAAGCTCGCGTTGCATTTGTAAAGCAGCCCCAGACACCCTGCTCAAGTGATATGGAGCAGCCAAAGCTCCAGCTAAGTGTAACATGTTGGAGTTTTTGACTTTGTTGTGGTAATTGGCAAGGAAATCCTTGAGCCCTCCTATCTCATATATTAACCTGAACACGCTCTCTTGTCGATTTTCAACTGCTATATGAAATATGCTCTTTTGGTCGTCGTCAACTTTCCATAGCAAATCGGGGTACGAGCGGAAAAGTATTATCAAGAACTCGGCATTGCCAACTCTTGCAGCGTCGTGCAATAACCTCGAGGGGGTTTTTATAAACAACGAAAGCTCGCTTTTTTTAAGATTATTGACAACAAAATCCCATAGACGTTCCACAACTTGATGGGCTAATGTTTGCATCAAAGCTTTGTTGTAAATTCCATTGAAGCCTGCAATATCATATCACACAAAAAGTTATAAATTTTTCTTTATACATATTCAAAAGAAAAACAAAAGGTTCGAGTAGTTTACGAGAGTTTATATGTCTTTTCCAAAAGCCAAGCTCTCTGCTGCTTCCAACTGCAGATGGTTTTCTAGCTAGTACATGTAAAGCCGTGTCGCCATTTTCCATTCGCTCCTTTGCCAATTCAGGTTTCATATTCAGAATATCTAATGCTATATCTAAAGAAAATAAAGGGCAACAAAAGATTAAGAACAGAATTTTTTAATAAGTTAGTTTAATTATGATAGGATTTTATTATGAATAGCATAGCAATTAATTGGGAGTTTGTAAGAGGAATTGGTTATAAATAGAGGATGTAGGAAATGAGTGGGATTTGGATTTTGGTCAATGAGGTATTTGGTCTTGAGCAATACCTTCAATTCTGATAATCTTTCTGTATTTTTCTTATTTTGATATCATGGTAAGCTCGATTCGTATGAGTTCGTATCAGAATTTGTAGGGATGCAAACAAAATTGTCTTATGTTGGCTAGAAGAGGGGAAGATTATGACTGTATATAAGTGATGACAATCATCTCTACTGGTATGAATCTGGATTGTCATCATTATCAGAATGATTTCAAATCCGACCATGGATACAAGTGATTTAGAGTTTGTTCGGGAATGAATCCAATGTTTGATGGCGTTGATCAACTTTTTTTCAAGTGGAAATGAGGCAAATGGCCAAAATACTTGATATCGCACTCAATTCCTCTGACATAAACTCCCAATTATTGTCCAAATGCCTCTACTATAATATTCATAATAACAATCCTATGAAATTGAAGAGAACTGAAGATGAATAAGGATGGAAAGGAAAACCATAGTAATCAGTGAAAATGGTGGCAAGAAGAAGCTCAGTCTGTTCTGAAGTATCAAGAGCTAGAAAATTAGTCTTATCGAAAAGGTAGGAAGCCATGTGTTTGCGTTTGTAGGCTACAGCCATTAAAAGAGGGGTTGGGTTCTGAGGATCGTGAAGATTTGGAAGATCAGGATTCTTGTCAACCATGACTTGAGCAATTCTTACGACTCCAGATGCAGCAGCAAAAGCAAGGGCAGTGTTTCCTTTTTCATTTTTGGCGGCTAAGTCAGTGGGAGTTGAAAGCTCTACCAATTCTTCAACAAAAGAAATATGCTTTGCAGCAGCAGCAATATGAAGAGCAGTTTCCTCTGCATCAGTTATCTTCATACTTACAGCTGATACAGATCCCGCGAATAATGATTTCGCAATCTTCCAGTCACCCTTTAAAGCAGCTTGATATAACCCAACATTTAGAGGAACGCATGTAGTCTCCTTTCTTGCTACATTCCACACAAAAAAAATTAAAATTCCATAATGTCTTCGCAAAAGTATAAAAAAAAAAAAAAAAAAAAAAAAAACTTTGGGTAACCATGGTAAAGTATTAGATGGAAGAACATACATGTGCTAAGAATAAAATGCTTCTTTTCTGGCGTGGGAATTGATATGGCTTCAGGTTCAACATCATTATGGCTTGGATCTGGTCTATTCTCAGGGCTCCCCTGTATCTGTGCTGCGATATCGGAGCGATCGTCGTTGACAGATGGTGCCCGAGCACTGCCATTATCATCGCTCTGATCTTCTACTCCATCGACATTGTGGTCATTGGACGGCCAAGTGTAACTGGCATCAGCAAATTTGCTGTTGGAAGATCCCCATGCATCGCCAGAAAAAGGCGGAATCTGAGGGGTTGGAGTAGTTGGTTCATTGTCTTCTTTAAAAAGACCCCTCCTTGAACTTTTAGTATCCTTCTGCACTCTGCTCATCTCTGGCTCAGATCTTACGCTCAAACTTGGTTTGGGAATTTGGAACTTAGCAATGGATCAGCTCTTCCCAAACACAGCGCTTCTAATTGGAAATTGGATGCCTGTTTAATATAAATATCTGGAGTCATTTCTAATGTAACGGTCAATTTCATATTTTATTACAACAAAAATACACTGGCTAGTTGTTGAACTCAGGACAATTATATTTATTGCCACAACCTCTCAACATTTTTATTGAAAAAGAAGTTAATTTATCTATGTATTATTGAAATATGATATCTGGCGATTATCTAGTAAGAGATTTCGTTGTCCAGTCACTCTTTTTATAAAACTGTTTTTGTCTCGATCTAACTAACTCAACGTTAGTGAATTACGTAAATTTATATATAATTATTGTTTTCTCTTATTTATTATTGTTGGTTACAATTTCTTAATTAAATTTTTTTATCCACTCACCATTTATGGATTATAAGCATCTATCAATTATATGAATTGAAGTATTATAATTTTATTGATAATGATACTAATATGAACAATATAAATGTGTGAGATTAAATATTTCTGTCTTGTGCTTTTAGCTATGTGTAAATTAAAAATTGTAGGCTCTAACTTAAAATGTTGTCTACCGTACTGTATTATTTTAACTGACTAAATCATAAAGTCAACATAAGTATAATTCAACTAATTACTTCACATGCTCTCTTGATCTAAAGGTAAGAATTGGTCAAATTTTAAATGTCCTCGCTGCTACTTTGTTGTTAAACTTAGAAAATTAATGAACCATATATTGACATATTTATAATTCACCATCTATGTTTGACCTCCAAACTTTTTATCGTCGAGTGTAAATATTTCATCTTCTTTTTCAACAAATAAGTGTAAATATATATATATATATATATATATATATATATATATACTCTGATGTTGCACACGACTCTTTTGTAGGAAACACCAATTTTTTTTTTATCGAGACATCTTAAGAAAAAATTTACAAGACAAATGTTTAGGATTTACCCAACAAGAACACTCCAAAACTTTGAAGACACTTAGACACTACTATTGACTTTGTTGTTCTTGGATATGAAATATGGTGGGATGGAGTATTTATAGTGTGGGCTAGACAATGTGAACCACACATTTGTCTAAAGTATTCCTAAAAATATCTAGATTTTTTTACTTTTCTCGAACATTTTTTGAATGTTTACATAAATCTAGATAATGTGTTAATACTTTAAATGCCTTAATTGGACTTTCATAATTGTTGGACTTGACTCCATTGAGCTAGTCATGATATTTTAACGCTCTCTTTCAACACTAGCTCCCATTCGTCGTACCATGTTGAGCTATCACCAAAAGTATTCACACTTGCTAGTATTATGCCCTTTTGTGAACAAGTGGACCACTTGGTCATCCATCTTGATTTTCTGCGTCTCGATAACTTTCTCTCTAATAAAATGGTAGTGCACATTCGCATGCTTTGTTCTAAAATGAAACACTGGATTTTTTGCCAAGCAAATTGCGAATTGGCTGTCACGATGAAGTGGTACCACATATTCAACTTTCTAGTGCATATCCTCCATAAGAGTATTAGCCACGTACTTTCTTGAGCTACTGCTTTGTACTCTGCTTTTGTAGTTGACAAGGATATTGCTGGTTGTCTTTTGCTATACCAAGAAATTATTCCTGAACCAAGCTTGACCACATATCTAGTAGTTGATCTTCGGGTATCATGGTCTCCTGCATAGTCAGCATCAAAATATTCAACTAACTTGCAGCTTTCACCTTTTTTGTACAAAAGACCATAGTTAATTGTACCTTTGACATATCTTAAAATTCATTAAGCCACATCCAAATGAGGCTTCTAATTTGGACTTTGCATGTACCGACTCATAACTCCAACTGCATAAGAAATGTCAGGCCAAGTTAAAGTTAGGTAATTAAGCCTGCCTATAAGTTGAAGATACATCGTTCCATCATATTCTTTTCCTTCATGTGCACAGATCTTAACATTTATGGGCTAGGGATGTACTTGGATTCGATTGGTTCGGGTTGAGGGAAATTTTAGGATCAACCCAAAATTTTGAGTTGGTCAATTTTTCAACGCAACCCAACCTATTTATGGAAATGGCCAACCCAACTCAACCCATTTGTGGATATAACCCAACTGAACTCAATTCACTAGCATATACCATCCTATACGTTAAAGCAACAAACATATATTTTCGGATTGAATTGATTGAGTCAATGAGTAGTTTTTTGTTTTCAGTTCAAACAAAAAATCTACATAATAACATTAATTAATCATTAACTTCAATTTATATCATTATATATATATTATAAAAATTATGCAAAAGATTTTTAGAAAAAAAAAATAAAAAATAAATATATGCATATATAATAATGTTATAGGTAAATAAATATTTTTTTAATTAATAATAAATTCGGGTTAGCACGGGTTAAGTAGGTCCACCCTAAAACCAACCTAACCCATAATTTTTCATTTATTTGAACTCAACTCAACCCAAATAAATTGATAACCAAACTCAACCCGTCAAATTTGATTGGATGAGGTTGGTTCGAATTATTCGGGTTGTAAGATTCTTTGAACACCTTTATGGGCTAGGCAACATGGAATACATATTTGTTTAGAATGTTCCTAAAAATATCTAGATTTTTATAGACATTCTTTGGATATCTATATAAATGTACACTTTTGAATACTTCTCTAATTTACAAAAAAAATGAAAATAAAAAATCATAATACTTTAAATAACTTAATTGAGCTTTCATAATTATTGAAGTCGACTCTAGTAAGCTAGTGATAATATTTAAACATCCGATGTTCACGATGAAATAAGAGAAATGCTAAAAATTCTAATTTTCTATTAACTTTCCATAAATATATATATATAATATATCAAATATCAAATATCAAAAAAATTTCTAACAAATTATAGATAATATCAACCAAAGTAAATGACTGTTAATTACTTTCTCAATATGAATAATAGTTAACATAGTGAAGGGGTGAAAGAAAAAATTGAAAATCGATAAAATCACCGATCCAATAAATCGGTTCGAATTTTTAGAATAGTATTAGATCAATCGATTTAATATTTTAAAAAATCAGACATATCAATTTGGTTTCGATTTTTTATGAAAGAACTAATAAAAACCCTCAACGAATCTCTCTCTCTCTCTCACACATATATATATATATACATTAGTATTTAAAATTGATTGAAGAACCAATTTAAATATGAAATATGAAAATGGAAGAATTATAAATATTTTTTAATTTATATTCGAAAAATATAAGTTCTTACAGTAAAATTTAAAATCAAAGTAACAATCATATAAAAAAAAAAA
>JBBMEG010000005.1:7573458-7592266 GCA_037832605.1 Cyclanthera cordifolia | reverse complement strand
TTTTAATTTATATTCGAAAAATATAAGTTCTTACAGTAAAATTTAAAATCAAAGTAACAATCATATAAAAAAAAAAAATCAAAATTATATCGAAATCAAAACACAATTAATGATCTGGAATAACCAATTGAGACTTATGCAACGAGTGTTGTCAGACTTGTGCAACGAGTGTTTTTTTTTTATTTGAGGCGGGCTTCAAAGCCCTGTGCAGGTATTAAAGACGATGTTGTCTATTTTGATTTTTTTTTTTTTTTTTTTTTTTTCATTTACGCTTTTCTTAAAAAAAGAAAAAAAAAAATCATGGTTAAAAGTACCATGTTTTCAAATTTTTACTTTTAGTTGTTGTCGAACTTAAATAAAAATAAATGCTAGCTATTTTCTTTTTTTATTGACACATCATTTTTTTCCTTTTTATTTTATTGGTTTAGGTGAGGCTACCAAATTAATATTATGCAGGTATATTATAAAGTTAGTTGTATTTTTTAGATTAAAGTTAGAATTTAGTTTATATCATTTTAAAAGTCTATATATTAGTTTATATTGTTAAGAAAAATCTACGATTTAATATCTATGATTTAAAAAAATAAAAATTTGATCTCTAAAGTTTGATAAAATCTAAAAAACAATTGGTCATTCATAATTATTGATGAATAAAATACGTTTAAGTTAGTTATTTTTGTGTTTAATGATAAGAGTGTTAGATAATTGGTTAATTAAAAAAAAAATACATAATTCATATATTACATTTACCTACTTAATTTGTCTATGTTTTTCGTATAACATAGACTAGTTTTTAGGTTTTATCAAACCATAACCACTGAATATTGTTTCTTCAAACCATAAAGAATAAATTATATATTTCTTCAAATTGTAGAGATTAAATTCAAACTCTAAAATTTAGCACTAATTTCATGAAATAATAAGGACCAACTTTATAATTTACACAAACAATTAATATGTGCAAAGGATAAACAGTAGAAGAGGAAGGATAATTAAAGATCAAGTTCCGTTAGAAAGTATATAAACTTTAATCGAATCTCGAGAAGCAACGGTAAGATACGTAATTTAATTCGTATAATTAATTTAGTAAATGAGAGACGACTTCGAAGTCAACATGACATTTTGTATTATTAACCTAGCAGGGAAATTAAAATATAATTCACCATCTTAACGTTAGATCCATATATAATATTAAAAATATGAAAATTGGTTCGCATAACAAATTTTTCATTTATTTATTTTAATTATAGTATTTGTTTTTAAAAAAATAACTCACAAATAACAAATTTCGATCTATTTTCAAAAATTCCAATTATACCATTATTTTTAGCAAAGTGATTGAAGATTGTTTAATAAGTTAATTGAATCAATCAGCAAATTGTTTGAGTATGTTAAGTGAATTATTGATTGAAGGTTACTGATTAAAGCTTATCAACATAACTGATTGATCAAGTCATCGGTTATACTTATTGAGACGATGACATTTTGGTCATTTTAAGTAAACGACCAATTTTTTTGATATCCTAAAAATATTTAGAATTTTGTTATAGGTTTTTTTTGGTTATACATGAAAAATTCCTTTAAAAATAATTTAGTTAAAATATTTGGGATGCCATTTTGGTCTCAACTTTTAAAATTCAATTTTGGTCCCTCAACTATCATTTTTGTTTCATTTTAATTTATAAATTTTGAAATGTCCAATTTTAATAGTTGATCTAAACAATTTTAAAATAGTCGTTAGTTAAAAAAAAAAATCTTAAAATAGATAAAAGAATTTAAATAAGTACCATTTATCTATTTTCAATTGTCATGACTTATTTTCATGGAATAGTATATCTCTCATGCCAAACTTACTCCTCGATCCTAATCTAATTTGATTTCGTATTTTTAAAAATTCAAAATTTTAAAGTAAAGATTCGGTTTTGGTCAGTCCATTAAGTTTTATACTTTCACACGCCAACCAGCTTAATTAGCGCTTTAGTTTCCACACCAGCTACCACTATCTCCTACTTTTTCTTTTAATTTCTTTATTCTTTTTCCCATTGTTTCCTATTTCCCAACTCAACCACCTCACGTGCTGTTTCCTTCCTGGTTGCGACCAAAACTAAAATAAATGAGTACATATGTTTATTATTCTTCTCTATCTTTTTCATCTAAATTCTCATCTTCGTAATATATATATATATATATATATATATATATATATTTTGCCTCAAACGCCCTTAAATGATTTATTTTCCCTAGTTTCGTTTTTGTTGTAGTTGAAGAGGCACATGGAGACCTCGTCTTTGCCTAACTAATAATAAAACCTAACAAGTTTGATTCAATTCTTCATTGGTCGTTGTTTTAGACTCGTCCACTATCATTTCCTTCGACTAGCTACAACACATATTTAAACTCATCTTCTCTACAAATCCCAAAATCATTTCTCTTTATTCTTTCCTTTTCCGTAACAGTTAAACACTCAAACCTCAAGAACATGAGACGTTTCATAAATCTGTTCTTCGTAGTGGTCTTATTTGCATCATGTCATTCCACGTTACACGCAGCCAAAGAGGATGAGATTGAATTGGAAGATTTAACGGTAACTTCGCTTCGAGGGAGGGGCACTTTGTTACCCTACAGGTTTAGGCCTTACAATGCGGTGGTGACATGCGATAAGAGCGTAAAGGTGTGCCGAGCGAAAGGCAGCCGTGGGCGAAGCTGCTGCAAAAACAAGTGCGTAGATTTGAAGAGAGACAGAAACAACTGCGGGAAGTGCGGCAAGAAATGCAAGTACTCGGAGATATGCTGTAAGGGGAAGTGTGTGAACACAATGTTTAATAGGAAGCACTGCGGTGGGTGCAACAATAAGTGTAGTAGAGGAAGTTTGTGCGTTTATGGGATGTGCGGCTACGCATAAGTGAGATACGAGCTCAAATTTGATCTCTAGCTACAATCATTTTGTTTTGATTATTCTTTAATGGGTTTGTTTAATGTGAATTAGGGGTAGTAAGTTCACCTCCTATCTTTGTTAAGAGTTTATTTGATTCACATTCATTAATTTTCTAGCATTCGCGCATATGTAGTAATGAATAAATGAATTTCTTAAGTTTTTGATGTTTTGTGCCTATGATGTCATGTCACATTATCAATTTGATTAATTAACCATTTTATAAGTTCCACCATTTTAGCAGTAAGAGATTTGAACTTATAACCATTTTTTTTTATATAATTAGAAAATGAAAGTTGAATGATTGCATATAAACAAAGTACCGGTATTCGTAAAAGCATATGTTTGAGAGATAAAAAATGATTTTACAATCGTCTAAATAAAACTAAAACAAAAACAATGTCTAGATAAAAAGTAACATATATAGGTATGAATTTGATCTTAATTCACATATCATCTACAATCTCATATATAATGGAGGTGTTGTCCCCTTCATATATACCAAAGAACTTCCCATTTTCCTTGAACAAAGCTCACATTGATCAAATTACCTTCAAAACATATCAACTTTGTTTATATCGAGAGACCTCCCTTTCAACAAAGTGCGTACATCGAGCCATATGAGGTATCGATCAATCTTTCTGCACACCCTTGTTAGGATGTAAGTTTTAAAAATATTTGAAACTAGTATCTAGAATTAAAACACATGACCCTTGTTTGGATGTAAGTAATTTTAAGAGTATTTGAAATTAGAATTTATTTTGAGTGTTTAGTAGTAACGATTACTACATTCATTTGGAAGTAGTGTATTTGGTAAACACTAGTTCATAATATATGCATTTATTTCAAAACTAATTGACAACTAAAGGAGCAGTCCACTATAAATGTTTGAAATATTCTCCACTTTTCCAATGTGGAACAATAATAAAATTATCATCAAAAATGAATAATTAAAAATGAATGATTATTTTGATTAGTTAGAAATGAGTAATTAGAAATTAACTATTATTTTAAGTGATTAAGATAATTTGTTTGAATGTGCATGTTTGAGGAGAAATTAGTAAGAACTCATTTTCATTAGTTTGCTAATGACACTAATAATTCCCAATTAAATCGAACAATTCAATGATCAAAATTGGTAAGGATAGACCAGAAATTAGAACTCTAATTTTAATACTTAACCCATACAAAAAGTGAAAAAAAAAAAAAAAATTAAAAGAAAACTCAAATACGAAGGCCATACAAATTGTCTGGTCAAAGAAAGCAGAGAAATATTATAAAAGCGATGAAGAAAATTCAAATAATATAAAAATGATGAGAAGGTCAAAGAAGACAGAATAAAATTAAAAAAAAAAAAAAGTTAGTGGCTTTTTAGCTTCTTTAATTTGAATATATGAACTTAGCTGAAGAAAGCCACGTAAAAACCTCGTCTTCAATTCCTACACGTTTTGATCCAATTCCTCATGCTTGCTGTTTTTAGACTCATATATATACACTATATTTATATATATATACACACACACACACACCCTTTTTCATCTATACAATCTCGAAGCAATTCTTCTCTCTCTTTTCCAAACCCAAAAATGACGTATTTTGTAACGCTTTTATTTGCGGTGGCTTTATTTGCATCCATTTTGGCGTCTCATGCAACCAAAGAGGATGAAATATTGGAAGAATTAAAGCTTAGTTCTTCGCTTAGGGTGAAGAGGGGCTTTTTCTCTTATGGTTTTAGGCCATACAAAGCGCCAACGACATGCGACAGAAACATAAACATGTGCCGTTCCAAAGGCAGCCCTGGGCGCAGTTGCTGCAAGAAAAGGTGCGTTGATTTCAAGACAGACAGATTCAACTGCGGGAGGTGCGGCAACAAATGCAGATACTCCCAGATATGCTGCAAAGGGAAGTGCGTGAATCCTATGTTTAATAGGAACAACTGTGGAGGCTGTAATAATAAGTGTAGAAAAGGTAGCTTGTGCGTCTATGGAATGTGTGGCTACGCTTAAATATTGGATTTTTTTTTTTTTTTGCCATTCTTTATTGGTTTGTTTAATGTAAGGGTTGGTGGCTGGTTGGATATATTTTGACGAGTAATTAATTTGAATATTTAAATGATGAGTTATTTTGAGTTATTAGGAATAACGAACACAATCGTTTGGATATAGATTCATGTGGAGTAGTTACACCCAATAACTCCTTAACTACAAATTAGTTCGTAATAATTTATGTTTGTTCAATAACGTGGTGAATAATTGAATCTATGAATTTTTCGATTCATGCATGCATATGTATTAATGCCTTAAATTTTATAATATTGTGTATATATAGATGATAAAAAATCATACATCTTAATTTTTTATTTTATATAATAAATTAATAAAATTATTAATCAAATATCAACTTACATTTAATTAATAATGTACCTAGATTGATACAAAAAATTAGAAATAATTTTGAAATGAGAAGTTATTTGAGTGGTTATAATAACTTAGTTTTTATAAGGGGACTGGTAAATCATCATTTTCTAAATACACCTAAATTCACCATCCAAACAACTCCTATATATATAATGTCTTTATTTTAAATCTTATTTTTAATAAACTTATTACTATTGTTATTATTTTGAGTACAAATTGGGGAGAAGACTACAAAATCCTATATAGAGGGAGTATCTACTCTCAAATAGATCAATTTTCAAGATCCAACCAGTCAGGTGGTATTAAACTTAAAGTTAATCTTTATTCTCCAATTGAAATTAATTTGAATAAAATATTAGTTCATTAATGACACAAAAATAAAATATAATTAAAAGTAATTGATTTTAATAAATGGAAAGTAATTAGAAAATAAATTTCTAAACAATAACAAAACTATTATGAGTAGAATGAATTAAAAAATTTATGAAGTTTAGAAAGTGAAGTTAAAGAACCTTTGTTGTGGATGATAGATAAAGAGAGCAACCGTTCTCATTATATTTTGGGAGTTGAGTGATAACTGCCAACGTGTATAATTTAGTCGTCGATCATATTGAAAAGTCAAAATTATGGTATAAAGTTTCACATTTGACAATTTCAACTTCAATTTTCTTAATTGCACCATATATTTTAGTTCCGGTAGCTTCATTTGCCTTCTTCCCCAATCAAAAAATAATAACCCATGAATGTACACATATGGTAGTGTTGATTTATTTGATAGTATGAGTTACATGCAATGATAGAATTAGTAGCTCATACATTATATAAATGATTTTTTAACGTGAGAAAAAATGGCTATGACGTGAGTATCACTAACAATCTCAAACATGTGGTTTTGAGATGGATGTTCATCCACACTTTCTAATATAGTGTCGAAGGTATGTATTTAAATAGATATTCGGTTCAATAAAATTGAAATTGAGATCTTATTCAAGATTGATGAACTCAAAAGAGGCGCAATCTTAAACGACAGGTTGAATATCTCATTATCTCACGTTAGAAAAATATGAGAGTTTTCTAAGCATTTATAAGATAAAATAAATTACTTCTCTAATTATCGATTGATTTTGAGATAAAAAATCACAAGTTTTAATATTATTTAATATGATATAAACCAGAATCAATAAAACTTAAATTAGTATTCTTATTTAGAAAAATTGGATAAACTTAAATAGGACACAAAATCTTGAATTAGAAACATGTTTCAATAAAGTAAATGAACTACGATAGGGAATTAATAGAGACAGAAAATAATGCATGGAAATTAATCAAAAAGTGTGTGAACAAAGCCAAAAGAATAAATAAAATAAATTTGAGAAGGTCAAAGAAAGAAACCAATTAATTAATTCAAATTCAAACTGCAACACGAAAGCCACATGGAGTAAAAGAAAGGCCTAACACGCTTAAATCTAACATTCTTTAATGGTCGCTGTTTTGGACTCATCCACTATATATATATATATATATCCATTTCCCTCAAACTACAACAATATATATATACACCCTATCTAATTACCTTCAATCCAAAATAAAACTAATGAACTGTTTTCTAAAGCTTCTGCTTGTTGTGGCCTTGTTTGCATGCTTTTTCACTTCCCATGCAAACAATCATGAACTGGAAAATTTGAAGTTAACCTCTTTGCTCTCGGGGAGGAGGGGCTTCTACTCTTACAGATTTAGGCCTTACCAGGCGGCAACGACATGCGACAGAAACATAAGAGTGTGCGGTTCAAAAGGTAGCGCGGGCCGCGACTGTTGCCGGAAAAAGTGTGTGGATTTGAAGAGAGACAGATACAATTGTGGGAGGTGCGGGAGGAGATGTCGGTACTCGGAGATGTGCTGCCAAGGGAAGTGTGTGAATCCAATGTTTAATAGGAATCATTGTGGAGGCTGCAACAATAGGTGTAGTAGAGGTAGCTTGTGCGTCTATGGCATGTGTGGCTATGCGTAAATTAATTATTATAGTATAAGAGAGCCAAAAATATCACTCCAACATTAGTTATTTTCATTATTCTTTATTTGGTTGTATTTATTTAATGAAATGGATTTTCTTACGTTGATGTGTCGTTTTTGTTTCTGTTATCATTTGCCCGTCACTTTATTCATTTGAGCCATATTTTGTTTGTTCTTTAATTCAAAAAAAAAAATTTAAAGAAAAATAAAATGTACTTTTCAGATTTTAATCACTTAAATACTCTTGCAGTATTTATAATATTTAGGGGTGTTTGTTAACAAGTATTGTGGAATATTGAGGTTTTGTATTTTAGCAAAAGTCCGTTTGGCAAAGGTAAGATTGAAGCACTTAGAAGTCCATTAAAAACTTCAAATTATCTCGAACCTCACATTGATATGATATTGTCCACTTTGGGCATAACCCGCATGGCTTTGTTTTTTGTTTCACTCAAAAGGCCTCAATCAATAGAGATGTTTGTCATCACTTATATACCCATGATCTTTCCTTCTTCTAACCAATATGGGATACTTTGTTTGCATCACAACACATACAAACAAATAACCATATACAAACTCTTTTTCAAAATCATAAAACAAACAAGCATTTAATTATAAGTTTTTCACTAAGACAATCAAACAAACAAGTTCTTACAAAATCAAAATCTTTACACACTCAAACTAAGTCTTCATACATAAATATTCATACATAAACACTTAAAATAAATACTGTATAAATTTTCAAACAAACACCCCAGACATCCTTCTGCTATTATATTATAGTAAGAATTCGTGTTTTGGCTAAATACAAAGAATGTCGGCCTGCCACTTCTTTAGAACTTAGACTCTTTTAAATTAATAAATTAAAAAGGAAAAACTAAAACTGAAACCCACCTCTGACGAAGACTCAGAAAAGGCATTGGTGGGGAAGCAAAAGATGTGCAGTTAATTTAATATATTCGATTAAGTAAACGTGTATTTATGTAATTTAGTCAACCAATATTTAATTCTAGACGTCAGAATTAGTCGTCAATTAAAAAATTAAAAAATACTTCTATTTTATACTGTCAGAATATCAAGTTTCAACAAATAAGTATTATAATTCATTATAAAAGTAGTAGCTTAATTATTTTACTGTATAAATATTTAAAAGATTTTTTTTTTTCTTTTTAAATATGGAATAATGAAATTTCCAACCCTGCCATTTTCAAAATGGTCTCTCTTTTGAATTCATCATAATTGAATCTAATCTCAATTTCATTTTAGTTGGACTGAATACTCGTTTGAATTTATGGATACTAATATCGTAATAAAAAATGTGGACATATTTCTCAAAACTAATTGGTAATGAGAGAAATTAAATTAGTTCATCTTATCTTATAAATATTTTCTGGAGTCTCAACAAGCATGAGTGAAACTCTGGTGAACTATGCTTGGATGGAGCAAAACTAGAGGAAATTCTGATGGAGGCCGGCCTAAGGAATGCTGATGTGCAAATTGTTCGTCTGACTTGGGTATAAGGGGTCGTGTGTTGATAATCCTCTAAGCATTTATGAGATAAGATGAACTATTTCTTTCATTATTAATTGGTTTTGATATGGATGTCTAAACTTTCTAATAGGTACTAGCAATAATAATAGGACATGGATATAATGTAGCTCATGAATTATAATGTTACAAATTCTGTTGAAACTCATTCGCAACTTTGGGAAAACATTACTTTGACAGTACTTTGGTTTACAAAATCAAAACACTTTTGTCCAATTACAATTGTAATATATGGTATCACAGTCATGTCCTAAAACATAATCATATCGGTAGAACGCCTTAATGTATGATAAAGACGTTTGAAGCAAATGAAGAGAAAAAATTATGATAGTTTTACCAAAATATCAGTGTACTCTCAATAAAAGAGAAGTTTGGTATAGATTAAAGCTAGACAAATTGACATGCGTTGTACTCTCAGGAGAGAAGAGTAATTAATCAAATATATATATAATTATGAAGAAAATTTGTTCTATTAGAGCAACATTACGTATTCTCAGGAGAAGAAGAGTTGGTCTGAATGGATATCCTATAGTTGACTATATCAAGGGAGGTTTAGTCTATGTTTGAAGGGAGAGTTCAATTATCAAGTGTTGAACATAGAAGATGAGCTTACAAAGAAAATTTGTGAAATTTTGTTAGGAGAGAAGGATTGTTGTGATGCAAATAAAGTTGTCCTACATTCATTAAATGAATAGAAAATCATAAGTAAAAATCTTGCAAAAATAAAGGTGGTGTATTAATGATAGAGTGCCACGTACGTACTTCCACTAAAACAAATTTCGAGTTAGCTACGGTGACCTGAAAATTATACATTAAAAAATAATAGTCCACTCCTGCGAGCAACAACACAAACTCTCTCGAGCTAAAAAAATACACACCTTAATATCAATACAATATCTCTCACACATTCTAGGAACAAGTAAACTCATACAAGGCCGTGCAGCCACGTTTAACAATAAATATAATAGAGTGACTAAATTGCCTTTTCTTAGATCGTGACCTCCACTTTTCTCCATTTTCAAAACCATATATAAATCATTCAAATTGCTGCTTTTAGTACTACCAAATTAATTAAACCACTTCCAATTTCAGCCATGTCTTCCACTAATTCCCACCTCCTAATTCTTCTCATCATTCTCACATCCATCAACTCTTCCCTCCAAGACTACTACACCCCACAAAAGAAAAACATGAACGCAATCGACTCATGCTGGCGAACAACCTCCAATTGGGTGAAAAACCGCCAAGCCTTAGCTGACTGTGCGGTGGGGTTCGGCAAGGACGCAATCGGTGGAAAATTCGGCAACGTTTACGTCGTCACGGACCCATCAGACAACCCGTCAACCCCCAAGTTCGGAACGTTACGTTACGGGGTGATACAAAGCAAGCCGCTATGGATAGTGTTCGCTAGAGACATGGTGATTGTACTGAAGAACGAGCTGATGATAACCAGCTTCAAGACGATCGATGGGCGTGGAGCTAAAGTTGAGATTGCTTATGGACCTTGCATTACGGTTCAAGGAGTGAGCCATGTTATTATACATGGGATTAGTATTCATGATTGTAAGCCTGGAAAGGCTGGGCTTGTCAGAGACAGTGTGTCGCATGTTGGGAAACGTAAAGGATGTGATGGTGATGCCATTTCTATATTTGGTTCTTCCCATGTTTGGATTGACCATTGCTTTTTGGCTCGATCTGCTGATGGTCTTATTGATGTTATCCATGCTTCCACTGCTGTCACTGTATCCAATAACTACTTCTCCCAACATGATAAAGTAAGTGTCTTCATTTTTAGTTCTTTCGTTTCTAAATGATTGGTTTTTGTCACTCATAGTTGAAAGTTATTAAATTTTTGAACAATTTATAAAATAGGTAAATTATTTTATTTATTATTAATTGATTTTGAAATAGGTGTCCCACTGTTTAATATGTTATCAGAATTCATTAAATTTAAAAGAGTATTCAGTCAAATGAGAGTACAATAAAGTTCTAATTTAAAATAGTGAATCCAAAAGTGACAGCATATTGAGGATATGTTGATGATCTCACGTGAATAAATGAGAGAAAATTTTAGGCTTCCTTTGTTAATTTTTTTTTTTTTTTTTTTTTTTTGAAATTTAATCTTATCTTTATTTAAATTCTCTACATATGTTTCA
The DNA here is from genome assembly GCA_037832605.1 of Cyclanthera cordifolia. Classification (NCBI taxonomy): domain Eukaryota; kingdom Viridiplantae; phylum Streptophyta; class Magnoliopsida; order Cucurbitales; family Cucurbitaceae; genus Cyclanthera; species Cyclanthera cordifolia. The sequence goes on along the minus strand of JBBMEG010000005.1, from coordinate 7,581,206 downwards.
TATTCTATGGTGTAGAATCTGAATTCTAACCAAATTTCATAAATGAAGCAAGTATTTGAAAGTTTTTTTTTTAATATTTCAAATTTTGGATTGATTTTGAAAAACATATGTTTAATACATATCAAAGTAATGAAAATTATGCGTAGGAATAATAGTTATAAACTTAAATTTCAAAAACCAAAAAAAAAAAAAAAAAAGTTAAGATGGATAAACTTTTATCTCATTTATAAATTAATTTGGAAATAGATGTAGATAGTATCTAATATTTGATTGGAAATTAAAATTTTTAAAATTTGGGTTTGTTTGTTTGTTGGTTTGTTTTTTGATAGGTGATGCTTCTTGGACATAATGATGGGTTCAGTGATGATAAAATTATGAGGGTCACCGTTGTCTTCAATCGGTTCGGTGCTGGTCTTATTGAAAGGATGCCGAGGTATGCATGTGAAACTCGAGTCTTAACAACGAACAATGTATCTGTGTTTGTATCTTTCTTTCATACGTTTCTATACCATAATGTATCCTTTTTTGGTGAACAAAATGAAATTGTAATGTTTGTATTATTTGGATCAATGATTGTATAGGGTTCGGTTTGGATATGCACATGTCGCCAACAATAGATACGATGAGTGGAAGATGTATGCCATTGGTGGAAGTGCAAACCCCACAATTTTCAGCGAAGGAAACTACTTTGTTGCTCCTCAGAATTCTAACGCCAAGCAGGTACGTACTATACATTAAAAGCCACCATAAACATTAGAACGGTTAAGAATTGTTATTCACAACTCTTTTTTTTTTAACTATTTTGAATGAACAGGTTACAAAGAGGGAGGTAAACAATGGATGGAAGGAATGGAAATGGAGATCCTCGAGAGATGTGTTCTTAAATGGTGCTTATTTCGTTCAATCCGGGTGGGGAAGTTGCAGCCCATTCTACACAAGAGCTCAATCTTTTCCAGTGGCTCCAGGCTCTATGGTTCCAGCTCTGACTGAAAGCGCAGGCCCACTTCGTTGCTTTATTGGCAAACCTTGCTGATTCAATCATTTCATTTTCCTTTTTTAAAAAAAAAAAAATCTTTTTCCAAATTTAATTTCGCATCTGTTTGTTTCTGTTATATCAAAGTGCAATACCCTTGCTTTTTTTTTTCTTTAAGCATGTGAGTATATGTTTTGGCACTCCAAGAAGAAAGAAGCATTTTTGGTTGACCAGATATATATATAAATAATTATATGAAACTATACCCGTTGTATAATTGATTTGATTCTACAAAAATTGTATAACATATAGTTTTGGAGTAAATGTTTATACAACAATTATACACGTGACATAAAAAATTAAACTGAAAGACAAAGTGTATAGATTATTAAAATAGCCTATTTTCATTGCTCTGGACCCCGCAGGTTACCGGAGCTTTGGCTCTTACTCTTCTGAAAAACCATATAACGCCTGCTGCTATTACGAACAGCCCGGTGGCCGAAACTGCTGCCGCGGTCCCTGCAATTTTAGTTTGCAATTTATTCATAAAATTTCGATTTATTAAGTTCTAAAATAGAATAATATATGTTTGAAAAATGTATTTAAAATTAACTTACCTGAAATTACAGCAACCTTACTCTTTTGGAGAGACGTGTCATGATCTGCAGAAAATAGAAATTCAGTTAAAATTTATTCAGTTAAAATCAATTTAATTTTTAGAGTTAAAACTCCTTCCAAATAATTAAAAATCTTAATATAATGTGAGAATCTTATCAAAAGAACAATTCAATTAGTTAACATGTTTTTTTTTTTTTTTAAATCAGTTAATATGTATACCTTAATCTACATGTTTTTAATCAACATGTTCTTACCAAGTTGAGTTTCATCCAAATTTTAATTTGCAAAATTTTCGCCATTGATAAGAAATAAATATGGACTAACCTCCACAAAAAGTAGTAACATTCCGATCCCCACAAAGGCACAAGAACTCCCGACTCTGCGTATCAAATCCACAAGTTCCTCCTCCCTTCACCATATCCTGACAATGCAAACACCTCGTCGACACCGGGATATCAAAATCAACCCGAATCCCATACTCCGGCACCTGATCGTACGGCTGATCCGGCGCCCCAATGCTCTTCCAATACACACTTGTATAGCTCGAACAGTACCTTAGCATCAGCCTCAACGACTCCGTCGCCTTCGGATAATACGAACAGCACGACATCGCCCCCAAACCCCCGCCGCATTTCGGCAAGTGCCTGCACAAATAGCTCGCACTGTCGCACGACGAGTCGCACCGCTCGGGAAACCGCTCGCAGAACATCGGCTTAGGGGCAACAATCACATTCTCCTCGCTGCAATTGAAGAACAGGTAGTCGTTTTGCAAGGAGAGCGAGAGGTGCGTGCTCGTGTCGAGGCTGAACGGTCTCGTGGGGCGGAAATTATCGCCATCGTCGCAGTTCCACATGTAGGGGTCTGTTATTTTGATGTGGCGTTCTGAGTAGTTTATGGTATCGATTGGGTATCTACCTGATGGGGTTCTCAATTCGAGCTTTCCGGAATCGGTGCAGTCGAGAATGTGGTGGTAGTAAGGGCTGCCGCAGCCGTCGTCGATTCCGAATGGGTAATTGATTTGGATCTGGCCGCATGAGGTTCGGCATTTGGTGGATAGAGTTGCGGTTGAGAACAGAGACAGAAACAGAGTGAAGATGAAAACAGAGTATTGGGGGAATGACATGATTAGGGATATGGGTTTGTTTGGTTGTGATGGGGAGAATTGAAAATTGAAGAATAAGAGAATTTGTTAGATGAATAAAGTGGAATTTGTTTAGGAGAGCTTTGCTGAGGTTTGAAGTGATTCTCTTGGGCATGAATAAAGACAGTCAGTTTCTTTTTGACCATCTTATTATACTTTTGTTCTGTATGATCAAACAAAGCATAACTGAAGCAGCTCCTAGTTCTACTTTTTGGAAGTGTTGAAATCCTGTTGTTTGTTTCATCTTTAATTCTTACCTTGGAACTTGGGCAAGATGACTGGCAAGCTTCTTTATTTTGTTTTATTAAACTATAGATCTAAAGTGGTGAGTTCATGATGTTGAGTTGCCTTAGCCACTAATCTTTTCAATTCACTTCACTTTTTGTTACATTTGCTTGGAGCCCTCTCACATTGGTGACCTCTTACCAAGCCCATTTATCTAAATTTGGATGCTTTTCATTCTTTAAAAATTTTATACACACTAGCTATTATTATAATTTCTTCTATATAATTACTCAAAATAATTCCTTATTTATAAACACTCAAAATAAATACTCTACAATTTTACAAACAAACACGCACACGAAAGAATAGTCAACTCAAACTAATCTGAACTATCCAACTCAAACTCTAAATGTTGGGTTGGTTTATAGTTCAATTTGAGTTGAGTTTAGTTTTGATTTTCTTCATTTTGTTAGGTTGAGTTGATTATAGGGTTGACATTTTTTTTTTGTTCATCCAAATACTACTTGAACTAAGGAAGAATATCTACATATACATATATGCGAGTGTGAGAAAATAAATAAATTAATAAGATATAAAAAACATGTACTAATAAAATAGATAATATAGATTCAAATATTATATGATCAAAAATATTTGATTATATAGTTACAAAGTAGGAATAAAATTGTTTGTAAAAAAAATAAGAGATTAACACAATTGAATAACTGTATCCTAACCAACCCGAAATATATAGGGTAGATTGGAGAATTGACCCGTTCGAAATTTTTGTATTGATCCTAAATGATGTGATGTATCCCCTTGTTTTTGTTTATCTAAACTTTTTTCGTTTATGTGTTTAACTGTCTATTTATCTATATCTCTCTCATTATTTATATAAATAAATATATTTATTTATTTTTAGTGTACCAATATACAAGATATAAAAAATAAGAAAAAAAAAATCCACTTGTTAAAAACACAAATGTTAATTTATTTTTATTAGATTAAATATTAGTTTTAAGATGACAAAAAAAAAACTTGGTTAATTATTTGTATTTTTGAATAAATTCAAGTTTTTTTTTAAGAAATGTCAAAAAAAAAAAGTGTAACCTTTGTTACAATAATCTGCTCTTCAAACAGAATTTATCATAGCTCATATTCTAATAATATGTACATCAAACACAATTTATAATACACACCTACTAATCATAATCCATTGTAAAAAAACAAAAAAAAAATTATAGTACAATATTTATTTAATAATGGCTTGAATTCAGTTTCAACAACATTGATTAATTCTACCCTCTACACGATGATGAAAATATGGGTAGAAAATTGGAGGGAAACAGAAATAAATTACAACCCTAAACGTTAAAGTTTGATAGAAAAAGAGAAATCATAAGGAAATATCTTAAAAGGAAAGAACGAGATCTGGATCCATTAAAGAAAACAAGCAGAAAAACCTAATCCTTGGATCTTCAATCTGGAGTTGCTGTGACCTTATTATGCTTCTGGAGATGAGTTCAGCAGTGCAAGCAAAGATGACAGTCTGCGCAGACATAAAGCAACCCATCACAGGATCACTCATCAATCCCTTCAACCCTCTCACCCCTTTTCTGCATCTTAGCCATGTGCTCCAGGGTTTCCTACCATACCTGGCCTCCATTTCAAACGGCACCGAGCTAATCGATAACCTGCCTCGCCAAACTGCTCCGCCACCGGCTCGTAACGGTCCACTAACTTCAAACAATCACATGAGCTGCCGGTTCGCGTGACTTCTTATGTCCAGTGGCCTGTGGCGGAGTCTTATTTCCAGTAATTCTTTCTTTTCTTTCTATTGCGAATGGGTGATGCTGGAGGGCAGAACTGTCCTTTATTATTGTGTTCGTCCATTGCTGTTGTTTAACTTAGCCCTAATTGCATCTCAACCACCTTCAACTTCTACTCTATAAAAATCAATACCCCCAATGATTTATTTTCTTTTTGTTTCTTTCTTTTTCTTTTTTTTTACTAATATATAATTATTAATATTAACTACAACACTTGTTATTTTCTAATGATTGTATTTGTAATTATTTTTTAGATTTGTCTAATTTTTTAAATTTTACTTTTAAAATGAAACATGATATGCAATAAATAGACATTAATCAATCATTTGAAATAGTTTTTTTTTTTAGGTGACCATTTTTTGTTGTCTATTTTAATTATAGTAATTTTGTATAAATATTTCATCTATACAAGAATTTTTGTGTGTTTTTTCATATTCCAAGTTTGACCTTCTTGTCGCTTTATTGCAGAATAGCTCGACATATGGCTACATATGGTACTGAATTCATGAAAACTATCTATAGTACTCACTGAAAACTTAATGTAGTATTAATAGAAAATTGTTTGTAAAATTATATGTTGCATTAATTAAAAATTATTTGTTTCACTAATTGAAGTCAATTTTTTACTAAACGTGTGTCAAGATTTTGTTATATATGAAATTCTACTGATCAAAAGTGGTTAATTATTAGTAGATAATTTTATGTTTTTATATTTTACATGAAAATTTCCATTTGAAATAATAAATGTAAAATATACAGTGTTTTAGATAAAACTCAAGCTATGAATGTTTTTTATTTAAAAGAAATCGATATAACAAAAAAAAAAAGTGAAAACTCAATTTAGTAAGTTTCGGAATTAATATGTATGGAATTAATAATTGCAAGTACTTGTTAGGTAGGCATTGGTGAAAAATTAAAGAACTAACATAGTTACTTTTGAGAAAAACGTTACATCCTTATTAAAGAGGCAACTACAATTTGGTGCCATAATTATTATTATTATTTTTTTAATAATGATGATATACTAAAATATTTTGTAGCATCTAAATCATGCATGCCACAAAAATAGATCTTTAATTTGAAATATTTAGGAAGCATATCTTTAAAATTCAAAGTCTTCGACTAACTAGGCGATTCATTGGGACTTGGCAAAGCTGGTTTAGTGATGATCAAATTGTTAGTAGGTTTGAAGAGAAGAAGAAAGAAAAAAAAAAAAAAAAAACCCATCATACATAAGTTGAGATTAAATATTTGAAGTAACAACATTTATTAGTTCTACCCTCAACACATGATGAAAGGATGGGTAGATAATCGGAGGAAAATAGAAATAGTACAATAGAACTCTAAACGTTGAGTTTGATAGAAAAAGAGAGATATGAAAAAAGGTTAAAGGAGACCACGAGATATGGATCCAATATTAAAACCAAACAAGCAGCAAAAACTAATTCTCGGATCCTGAATTGTTATCAGCTGCGTTAGAAGAAGAATAATGTTCAATCTGAAGCTGGTGCATGTGGCCTTGCGGTTCTAGAGATGAGTTGAGCAGTGCAAGCCACGATGACAGTCTGCGCAGACATAAAGCAAGCCAACATTTGATCACTCGTCAATTCCTTCATTACTTTGACACTTCCAAGCATCTTAACCGCGTTCTTCAGGTTTGCTACCATAGTCTCCATTTCCATCGAGACTGACCTCGAATCTCTCTCGATACACATATCATTTGAATTCTTAATACGCTTCGAACCAGATGGGCTACCGCTACGTGACTTCTTATGAACATTATTAATCAGCGGCGGAGTCTCTGGGTCAACCGTTGATTCGGACGGAGTCTTTCTTTTCCCTTTTTGAGCGCGAGAGGACGATGATATTTGCTGCAAACCAGATGAGAAGTCGGGTAGTGGCGGCTTGAACTTCTTGTTCCGCGGCGGAGTCTGGTCAAGCGTTCCTTCGCGTGAGGGTGATCTTGGAGGGGAACAGAGTCCTTTCCCAATGTAATCGCTCATGGCTGTGGTTTTAGAAACCCTAATTACATTTCTACCACCTTCAATTTCTTCTCTATATAAAGAGAAAATTTTGTCATATTATTTGATTTTACAATATATATATATATATATATATTTTTTTTTTTTTTCTAATCTTCATTTAAATATCAACTTTTTACTTTGTTTTTACCCCCTCACCCGTTTTATTCAAGAGCATTGATTGTTTTTGTTCTTTTTTATTTATTTATTTTTGCAATTTTGTCAACCACATTTCACTTTTACCCTTGGTTAACAGCCGAACTTACCCACTCCCTTACTTACTTTCTAGTATAACCTAAGATAATTAAAAAAATCAAATACATATATATATAAATAATTATATATATTATTTAAAATAACAAGATATATCGTAAAAAATACATGATAAATATTGAAAGTAAAATAAATATACATAAATAAAATCTATAAATAAATAAGTTAAATAGATATAAATAATACATGGTAAATATTGAAAGTAAAGTAAATATGCATAAATAAAATATATAGAATCTATAAATAAATAAGTTAAATAGATATAAATAATATTTCACATTTTAAGAGTCCATGAAAAAAAAAAGTGTCAGCGCGTGGGCCCCATACGTCGAGTTGGACTAAGTTGAGGGTATGATATTATCTCTACACTCAAAACACCAGAACCCTTCCCAACCCAATCCTCAAACAGCCCCAAGGTATGTGGATGCAATTTATTTTTTCAATAAAAAAAAAAAAAAAATTGTGTGGTGGTGAATGAAGTGGCAGGCTGTATTCAAATGGCCTCTAAATCAATAATTTTTTCTCTTCCATTAGTTTGTAATGAGACAAACCCTCCTGAAAATATATCTTGCCACTAAGAGTCTGTTTGGTGGGGTATTAAGTTAATCCGGATTAACTTAATACCCCTTAACACTTGTTTGGTGAAGGGGTTTATGAAACTCGGGTTA
>JBBMEG010000005.1:7529518-7573358 GCA_037832605.1 Cyclanthera cordifolia | reverse complement strand
ATCATTCCATTTCCATTCATATGTCCAAGACGTATATGACAAAGTCAAGTAATGTCATTGTCAGATAACGAAGCTATAGAAACTGCTACATCACCAAGAACTCTAGAACTCTATAATACATAAAGATTGAGTTTGTAAGAGTACTCAAAGAGATCAAAATTATATTCAAATCAGGAATGTGCCTCACATCAGAAAGTGTTCTAACAACTCCATCAAACATTTTGATTCTGTCTGTTCAAATATCAACTATCTTACGAGATGAATTATTTCCTATCAATACTGTACCAGAAGACGTTGATTCATATGTTGAAAATCAATCTCTATTATAACACATATAAAATGAACATCCTGAATCAATAATCCAATTATTATATTTTAAATTGTTGTTAGAAGCAACTAGAAGTTCACCATCATTGTTGACAATTTCAACAACACTAGCTTCACTGGAGCTTTTAGTTGCTTTCCCTTTTGAAATGCAATTCTCTTGTTCTTTTAAATCTATTTGGACAAGTACTGCCCGCATTAATACAAAAACGATACATGATATTTCACAGTTGCCATAACAAAGTATCTCAACCAAACGAAACAAAAAAGACAACTGCCCGTATTAATACAAAAGCGACATCATAGTTGCCATAACAAAGTATCTCAACCAAACGAAACAAAAAATATATACTAGATCAAACATATAATACTTGATAATGACGCAACGAAATATACTAGATTTACTTATGACAATAGCAAATATAAAATAAATGGAGTAAAGAGAAAAAGAAACAATAACACAAAGATCATACGAAGCCTATATTCACATGCGAAGATGAAGAAGACAAAAATAGAACACAGTCAATACTCACCAAAATCTCAAATACATCCAAAAATTGAACTTATCAAAATTAATTTCTAAATGCAATTAAACATTAATATAAAATAACTTAAGATAAAAATTTTTAAATTTTTTTATAACTTGTGTTTATTAAATTGAAAATGTATATGTATATATACTAAAGTGGGTGGGGGTGTGAAAATACAATTTCCCGATGTGGGAAATATATAGCGGCACAACAGACCAGACCTTCTTGATTTGCAGCCAAATTCAAATCTCTCAATCCATTGTTGCTTTGGGATCTTCACGGTAAGTTCTTGAAACGACGTTTTTTCCTCCTCTTGGTGTTTTGCTCACGAGTGAAAACGTTTGCCTTATGTTTCCCGAATCAAACTAATTTCGAGTTTTCTTATTCTGATGTGTGCTTCTATTTATGATGTCCGATCCTTTAATCTGACATGCGATTGATATTTTATGTTGCTACCTGATACATTTGCTGGGTCAATTAAGCTGGCTGTAGCTAACAGTCGAAGAATCGAATATATTTTAGGTGTATTCCGGGCGTTAAATGAGACGCCTAATTCTATGCAAATTAAGCTAGCTTTGAGAGTTTTAGTACTATCTTATTAGCCTGCTCAATTGGGTTTTTGTTCATGTACTTTCCCTGTTTTGTTATACAGCTGAAGGCTTATTCGATCTAATAATCTCTTGTTCTTCCGTTTATTCTATGGGTGTTAGGAAATCATGGGCGTTTACTTTCATGCATGTTGCTGCAAATTTACGAACTAAAATTTTATACACAGAAGAATTTTGTTGCCAGAATTCTCATATTAATAAATTTCTTGGAGATAAATATACATTCTACTCGAAACGAAGAGAGCACGATAGTAGGATAAATGGAACCCGTGCAGTATCCAAAATATAGTTTTTCCCCTTCTAAAATTGGGAGCTTATGATTCCAATCATACCCAGGAAGGCACCTTATGGGCCTTTTTGGTGCTTACTGAACACTTCGATTATCAATTATGTCTGTGCATTGCATCCCCAAGGTCGGTCTCAGGAGTGTTTGGTTGAGACTTGGACTCCAAGATACTTCTCCCTTAGAAGCCGTAGGTTCAAGACTCAAGAGTGAGCTTAATTGTAAAATCGTTTGTTGTCTACTGAGTTTGGGTCTTGAGATGGGCACATGTGCGAGCGAAGTTCCGATTCCCAGTTATGAAAAAAAAAAAATCATGTTTGTGCAATGCATGCACTATGCAATCATGAGTTTCGTCCATGTCAAGGATAAGCCTGAAACTTGCCATTTCATTCACCAAAACTCCAGCAGCACTAGCGTTTTGGATGTTAGGGAATGTTCAACAATGTTCCAGAACTTCCCTTCAGCATTCTCCACCCATTGCCTATCTACTATCATGCTGGAACCCATATACCAAAACACAAGTAACCGATATATTGCAATAACAAGGAGGAACTACAGTATAGCAATATGGTAATAGTCTTTTTGAGAACCTAATCTCACTATGGACTATTCCACTAAATGATATGATCCAATTCCACAACTAAGAATCCTAACACTCCTATTTATGATCTTATAAAAAAACTCCTGATCCTCCTATTTATAACTACCCTTATCTAATTACCTCTTTACTCCTTATTTATATGCTACCGATCTCCCACCTACAACCTATACTGATACTAGTACTCTCGCATATTGCAGAGTGCAATGACTATCACAATCATCGTTGCCCAACGGCAACTAAGTTACTACATTACATGTATATGATATGAAGATAATTTCTTTATCTTGACTATGTTATTATATCTATATATGCGTTTGCGTGTGTATGTATATCAGTATAACTGTATAAGTGTATTGTTAGGTAAGTCATTTCAGCATTTTATCATTATTTGTAACCAAAATTATTCATTAAATAAAGCATTATAAATCTAGGGGGCCCTCTAGAATGAATCAAGGAAGCTGTTTTTTTCTCTCCAATAATCTATCTAAATGTTGATTATTGATTGATCCATACATTTTTCTTACTTTTGAATTCTTGAACCTCAGGTTTTCAGTTGAGGGCTGCAGCTCTTCATTGTTGGACAAGATTACTGTCTGCAAGATGATTAACTGAACGCGGAAGCCATCTGTTACTTAAAGTGCATGCTTTTGCTGATACTACAGTGTCTCTTATTCATGGGATTTTCAGTCGAGTTTGTCCCCATCAAGTCTAACTAAATGGAAAGAAATGTGAAAAGAGGTACCATAGATCAACATAGTAATTATGAACAAGTTCACCTTACTAATTCGGAAGCAAGAAATCAGGGACTTGGGTCTACAAATCAAAGATCTTTCCATGATCCATCGAGCAACATAAGCACTAACATTCGACCTCCTGATTATAATATGCCAGTTGGAGCTAGCCCTGCCCACAACTACTCCATTCAAACTGGCGAGGAATTTGCACTTGAGTTTATGCGGGAAAGGGTGAATGGAAAACATCATTTTATTCCTGCTAATAACCCTGACCCAGGTGTTACAACTGGGAACATGGATTTAAAAGGCATTATGGGAATTCCCCATGCAAGTTCAGAGAGTGGATCTAACATTGCCATGCTCAATCCTGTTGAAAAAGATCATGTCCAACATTTTGAAAGAGTGGCTTCTTCACATGAAGAAAAAAGTTCATATAATTCAATGAGGTTTGTCCCAAGAGCCTTATCAAGAAATGATGTCAATCGACTTCATGGTTTTACATCTTCAGGAGCATCCGATAGCTCATCAAGAAAGGTGAAATTTTTGTGCAGTTTTGGTGGTAAAATCATGCATCGCCCTAGTGATGGAAAACTTCGGTATGTTGGGGGTGAAACACGTATCATATGTATAACCAAGGATATTTCTTGGTCGAACCTGCTGCAGAAAACATCAGCAATTTATGATCAAGTTCATTCTATTAAATATCAGTTACCCGGTGAAGATCTTGATGCATTGGTTTCCGTATCTTGTGATGAGGACTTGCAGAACATGATGGAGGAATGTAATGTAACACAAAATGGGGGTTCAACAAAGCCGAGGATGTTCTTGTTTTCTTTTTCTGATTTGGAGGATGCTCAAATTGGTGTCGGAAGTGCAGATGGTGGTTCAGAGATTGAATATGTAATTGCTGTAAATGGTATGGACCTCAGTTCAAGAAGGAACTCAACGCCCTTGGCTACTACTTCAAGAAACAATTTAGATGAGTTACTTGCCCTTAATGTTAGATCAGAGAGTGGTCAAGTGGCTCCAGAATTGTGTAATAACAGGAAATCATCTTTAACCATTTCTGGACCTTCATTTTCTCAGTCCTCTCAAACCATTTGTACAAATTCATCTTGTGGTTTCAAGCCCATTATGCAGCAATCGTCAGGACAAAAGTTTCAGCAAGGTGAATTTGGGCCTCCCCAACTCTCTTCTTTCTGCCCAGTACAAAGCTTACCTGAAAATGTTGGAAAGACTTCAGTTCCATCTTCTATTCAGACACAATACAATTACATTCTTAATAATAATGCAATACCTGTAGAAAATGTTCCTTCAATGCCCTGCAAAGGGCATGTGAATCAATTTGGTGGCTTGGCTACAGACTACCCAGTCGGTGGTTTTCACACACAAGATTCAGATGCATCGGTTAAAGAGGGTAAAATTACAGAGACCTCAACTTCAAAGCTGAATGAAATTGATAAAATTCAATCATTGGAGAAGGAGGCATCATTTAAGGATGCACAAATGAAAAGGGAAGGTTCACTCCATAAGGTTATTGAAACTAACGAAAGTCAAATGTTTGAACTAAATGATGCATCTGCTTTGAGCTATAACTCAAAAGGAGTGCATGTAATTAATCCAGACACGAATGTAGGATCAAGTTTACTACTTACGAAAAGCAACAAGAAGCATCAAGATCTTGCACAAGAATCAGCACCCTTAGAAGTGAGTAATGAAGGAAACAAGAGAACTGAAAATGATAAATTTTCCTCCGATGGTCTTCCAACTTCAGGTTTTGGTGCCTCCAAGGATGATGAATTAGGGTTTAACTGCCCTGAACCAATTTTACCTCAGCGTGTTTTTCACTCTGAAAGGATTCCAAGGGAGCAGGCTGAATTGAACCGTTTATCTAAATCTGATGATTCCTTTGGCTCTCAGTTTTTGAGAACTCATGGAAACTCGGATTGTTCTCAGACAATTATTGAATCAGCTGAACCAATAACAGATGGGAATGTGACTCTACAGTCTGATCAGTCTAATTCATCTTCAAAGGCACCACAAAGAAATTGTCAAACTGTAGAGGATGGATTGGAGGCAATTGAAAAATACAAAGCATTGACTACTTCAGGTGAGCATGATGAGTTTGAGGTCAGCGGCATGTCCAATATTCGAAGTCCATCTGCCTATAGGAAGGAAGCGAGAGTTTTGGCTAATCTTACAGCAAGTGAAGAAGTTTCAGACAAGCATAAGGATGAATCTTTCATGGGACCACTAGATTCAGGCTGGATCGAAGGAAGTAGACATAAAAGCCATGGAAGCGAAACTCATGAGCAAGCAGAGCCTTCATCATTGTCAGAGAACCCTGGTAAGAATGTTACTCAAGTAGAGTCTGGAGTTGGTATTGGCACTCCTGAGCATGGGGATATTCTTATTGATATTAATGACCGATTTCCACGTGATTTCCTTTCGGATATATTCTCAAAGGCCAAAAACTCTGAAAACATTTCTGGCATCAATACATTGCAAGCTAATGGAGCTGGCTTGAGCTTGAACGTGGAGAATCATGAGCCCAAGCGTTGGTCATACTTTAGAAAGTTGGCTCAGGAGGAGTTTGTTGGAAGAGATGTTTCTCTTATGGATCAAGACCACCTGGGGTTCTCTTCCTCACTTGCAAATACTGATGCAGGTGTCATTTATGACAGAGACTCTCCTATTAATTTTGATGACAACATTCAGCAGGAATCACGTCTGCTTACTGGACCCAGCACTACAAATGTATATACAGATTATAATTCTTCAAAGCTCAAGGGCAATGAAAGCATGCAGTTGGATGAATCTAGCTCTAAAGCCCCACAAGCTGATAATGTGGGTTTTTCAATTGCATTCTTTCCATAATACTTCGCATCTCCTGTTTATTCCTTTCCTCTTACTGCATATTCCCATTTATCTTCTTGTTTTAGGATACTAAGTTGGACATCCAAGATATTGGTGTGCCTCTCGTTGATTTTTATCTTGAAGATTTTGATATCAGTACATTGCAGGTATAAGTCAAACAAATGATTCTGTTATTACATGCAACTAACAAATGCTTATGTATGGGTATGTGAGTTCTGCATTAACCTTATCCACTGTCATTGCTTCCATTATTCTATGATAAGTTCCCTGCCACAAAAGTGTATAAAAGTTAAGAAATTGTGCACCTAACCAATTGTATAATCTTTTTTTTTCACTTCATGTCACTTCAAGGTGTTTGCTAACTGCTAGGTATTAGCTGGTCTTTTGCAATTCTCTATGTCACCTCATTTGGGTGAAACATGAAAAAGAACATGTTTGAAACAGTTGGAAAAATCTTAATGAAATTTTTTTATATTACTATTCTCTTATAGAAATCTATCTTTGTATATTTTGAGAAGGAGAAACAAAAGAATTTTTACTGGATAAGGCTGATGCTAGAATATATGAGAGAAATTGCATTTTCTTTTGTTATTATTAGACTTAAGTATTTGTTTGAGTTTAGTATGTTATTTTTAGATAGTAGTCAGTTTATTACTTAGGAATAGTTTGTTATTCCTCACGTGTATAAATACTACCATTTGGTGTAACAAAATGCAAGCACCATTACGCTATACATTATCTTTCTTACGTATACTAGTTATCATCCTCTTGTACTTCAGTTACTGGCCTTCTAAGAGTTATCAACTATTTTCTTAGATATAAACTGGTTTTGATATTATTTCTGGGTTGCAATAGCGAATGTACAATTGATCTTGGGACTGGGAGGACATATAGGACTTAAGGTTTTACTGACCCTTCATTAAATTGTTGACTGTGTCTTTTGGATGGCCTGTCAGATAATTAAGAATGAAGATCTTGAAGAGCAGCGAGAACTGGGTGCTGGCACATTTGGTACAGTGTATCATGGGAAGTGGCGAGGAACAGATGTAGCAATTAAACGGATTAAAAAAAGCTGTTTTACCTGTAGGTCCTCAGAGCAAGAAAGATTGGTGAGTTAAATTCCATTTGAATGATCTCCCGGAGGTTATTATTAGCTCATTCTATAGTAAGTTAGTGTTAGTTGATACTACTAAATATTTAAATTTATCTCAACCCATCAGCTTGGGTTGAGTGACGGTTTAACATAATTCGGTTTAACATAATTTTACATTGATCTGATGGTGTAATATTTCAAGAAAAGTGGAACTGGAAACCAAAGGTTACAGATTTTCATTATGAACTGTACAACTGAACCAACCATTCTGACAAACTTAACTTTTAGAGCCGTCGGTTATATGTGTTGGAGTCATAGCAGCTACTGTTGATTTATCTTTCTACAATTTTCTTTTCACTAGCAGACAGCATATTTTAGGCAGCAAATGGACAGTCTTCTGTTTCTTTAGTTCGTTTCTTTTTAACAAATAGGAATCAAATTTTTTTTTTGTCACGATTCTCTAAATTGACATATTAAATTTGTATTTTCAGACTCTAGAGTTTTGGCGTGAAGCCGAGATTCTTTCAAAGCTTCACCATCCAAATGTGGTGGCCTTTTACGGTGTGGTGCAAGACGGGCCAGATGGGACATTGGCCACAGTGACGGAATTCATGGTCAATGGCTCCTTACGGAATGTTTTACTTAGCAAAGACCGGTGATCTCTTTGTTTCAAGTTATCATGCATTACTTGAATTGTTCAGGAACTGATTCTTTACATGTTTTGCAAGTATTTCAGGTACTTGGATCGACGTAAGAGGCTCATTATTGCAATGGATGCTGCATTTGGAATGGAATATCTGCATTCAAAGAATATTGTGCATTTTGATTTGAAATGTGACAACTTGCTTGTCAACTTGAAAGATCTTTTACGGCCAATTTGCAAGGTATTTGATACTCCACTATACTTGAATAGAATTTCTATGCGGTGGTGGATTTATGAGTATTTTCACCTGCATTGTTTACTTTTGGTTTGGTTTTGTTATAAAGGTTGGAGATTTTGGCTTGTCAAAAATAAAAAGGAATACCCTAGTTACTGGTGGTGTGAGAGGGACCCTTCCGTGGATGGCTCCTGAACTACTTAATGGAAGCAGCAGCAAGGTTTCTGAAAAGGTATTATTTCGAAAAGTGACATGGTAAATAAGGCAATAAACATGTATTCTGATGGTTTTATGGACAAAAATAAAAGTAATGCAGAAATAAAAAACGATAGGTAAATGCAATAAACCTCAAACTTATATTTTGTAAGTGGAAGATTTTAGATCCGCCTCTTTTCTGAATCTATCTGTAGTTGTGATTTGTGATTGTAGGGTCTTTAGAGTACATAATATTATTCTATATACCTTTATTTTGCCTGTTCTTTTTTGTTTTTGTTCATTTATTTATTTTATTTGACCTTCATTTCTTTAAGGGCTGACTAGTAACTAGATAGCTAAGCTAAGCTAACGATATAAGCCAACGATGCAGCCAATCTCTATTAACTAACAGAAAAAATGTTGGCATTATTATATAGTTCCTATTGATAATGGAACTTATTGTAAACAATTAATAGAACTTCAAGATTTGAGTTATGGCTCATGAAAGTTATGGCGCAAAAAGAAAGCAAAAGAACAAAAAGGGGAATAGTAAAGGAAGAAAACATGAAAGAACTGGTCTAGGAAAAAAAAAGAAAAAAGAGAAACACGTAATTTTTGGTGTGGGAAATTGATCATAAAAAAGAACAAAAAACTAATTTGAAAATGTTTAGTTAATGCGTTTAATTGAAGGATAAAAAAAAACACACGAAAAGAGTCAAAGGTTCGATAGCTTAAGACATGCCTAGAAAATGAATGTTTGTAGAAACTGAGAATGCATGAAACTGAAAAAGAATATGATCAAAACAAAAGCTAACAGCAAAAATAAAAAACAAAAATTCTCACTACTTGAGGGGGTTTCAATTGATTTTGCAAAAAAAGTAAAACGACAGTGGAAGAAGAGTAAGAAAATACACGAAAAGAGGCACTATGCCAAGCTGTTTCAAAAATATTGAAATCTTAAGTATGTTTGTGTTGATTAGTATAATTAAATATAACACAACCCATTAACTTAAGTGTTTGGGTTGATTGATGATTTAACATAATTCAACATGGTATCAGGGTAGAAGGTTCTAAGCTAGAATATCTGTTAAGTCATTTCCTTTTCAATTAAAATTGAATACTACTTGTAGGACATTTGTCAAATTTCTAAACCTACAAGTGGGGGAGTTCCGATTAATATCATTTGGGGTTGTTGGCTTTCTCGCCCAACCCTCCACATAAGCGATCTCTTTTCAAAGACAAAATGCTGATCAAATAAGACTCTGTTATGAGCTAAGAAAAGGTTACCAAACAATATTTCAATTGAAAAACCTTCTGAAAATCAAAGAACAAAAAGTACATTGAGTGCTTTGTTTTGTTTTGTTCTGTTATGTTTTTTTCTTTTTCTTGTTTCATGATAAAAAGTAGGTTGAATAAATGGGTTTTATTATTTCTGCACATCCTACATGTAGTTTTGATTTCTTACTTTCGATTGACAGGTTGATGTATTTTCCTTTGGTATTGTCCTATGGGAGATCCTTACTGGAGAAGAGCCTTATGCAAATATGCACTATGGAGCAATCATAGGTGTGAAAAACAAAAAGGAAAAAAAAAAAACTATCTGTATGTTTTCTTGGGTTGCGCTTTAACTTATAATTCCTCTGGTCAGTAAGGTTGGGGTCAAATCATAGTAAGGGACCCCTTACCTGGTTGGTTTATGCCACTGAAAAAGTTTGCAGGTTCTCATATTTTTGCGTATGAATGATAATCACTCTGAATTGCTTCATTTGGGTCTGTCAAGTGTCTGAATATAGCTCCACTAACACCCCCAACAAGAATGCACACAATTCTGGTTGCTCTTGGTATTTATTTTTTAGTTATATATATATCAGGAATCGGAATACTTGGTATTCAATTTGATACATCTTTTATTTACACCCAAATATCGTAGGGTTAGGCAGTGTGTCCTCTGAGAATAGTCGAGGTGTGAGTAAAGTATTTCAGGCACTCGCGAATATCGAACATATTGATACATCTCTTTTTTATTTACACCCACGGTGCGTTCCTGTGTTTCCAGATTTGTTTTACCTACAACTCTTGGTTCTTGAAGGATTCTTCCAATACATAATTGTTCTATTTATTTTAGACTTAAATGGATGAAATCTGAATTTGATGGTTTTTTTTCTCCATTCAGGAGGCATAGTGAACAACACATTAAGACCACCTATCCCAACCTTCTGCGATCCTGACTGGAAGTTGCTGATGGAGCAGTGCTGGTCACCAGACCCAGTAGCCCGGCCATCTTTCACAGATATAGCGAGGCGATTGCGTGTGATGTCTACGGCTACCCAGACAAAAACACCCAAGTAAATGTCTGATGATTTTATCTTACTTTGTTTTGCTTCCCAAGTTAGCATGGATACGAGTGGATGTACTCAGTTCCTAAAGTATAAGGCAAGTGTATCAAAGTATAAGGCAAGGGGGGTGCGTCCGGATAAACGAAATTGTAGGTTGGTTTCAGATATCACATCAATAGCAAAACTGTGGTTTGTGCAACACTCAAGGACTTTTTTTTTTTTTTTAGTTCAACAACAGGATTTTGAATTAGTAAGCTCTTAATTGAGTATACATGTGAATTGTTGTTGTGCCATTGATTTATACGTAAAGTCATTTATTATTTTTTACCACAGTGAATATACCTGCCAATTGAAGGACCTCTTGGGATTATGTTTTTATGTTTCTTAGAATTAACTTATGAGACAGAATTTTGTCTAAACAAGATTGATGGTAAAGTTTGGGATAACAAGCCCTACGTAGAGGGCATATAATACTCTCAGATAAATTGAGAACTAATACCAATTTCACGGATCGAACTTGTGACACCGGTGTTGAACTGGAATAACACCAAACAATGAAACCACTGCTCCATTGATCCATTCGATAGGTTGATGGCAAAGTTGATCTGCTGTGAACCAAAAAAATAAGAATTCTGAATATTAATAAGCTTGCATGAGATAATAAATAAATGATAATTGATATTATTTCAATTATCATTACCAAAAGTTCATATTGTTATTAAATGATATTTTTGATGGGTAATCATTCCAAAAAAGACTTAATTCTGGAACAAAATCTTGACGGGCACACTATTGAATTTCAAGAATACAAGGAATCACTTTGATCAAATTTTTCTACAGATGCTAAACAATTATACATAGAATGTTTGCCCAACGTTAAGCAAACTCTCATGGGGAACATTGAACATAGCACTGTTATCTCTGCAGATCTTCCTAAGAAATGCATATATATAATCAATGGCAATCTTTTTGAAGAATCTGGAGTCCCTTCTTGCTTTCATTACTGTATTTCCCAGTATGTGCACAACTCCGACGCCTTTACAGCTAATCAAGAACTCTAACTCATCAGTCTCACTCTGATTGTTTTCTTGACTATGCGTTATGATGGCTTGGTTCTGCATTGGAGAATTGGCAAGCTTGATCGAGTCTACAATTGAAAGGTCTGTTGATTCCATAGATGAACAACTTGAATTACGTATGTTCAATTGGCACTCAGTAATTGTTTCATTTTGCAGATCGAGTATGGTAGATACATCCGAATCTGAAGACCCACCTTCCATCAAGGACTCGAGACGAACAAACAAGAAGAGGCTATCGAAAAGTTTCTTCTCAAAGTTGTCGTCTTTCTTGTGAAGATCTTTGTAACCATATCTAGCTATGCAGCGAAACATGCGGAAATTCTTAGGTCCAATCCGTTTGACCAGAAATCTCTCTTCTTCCGGAACCGTGCAGACAGGCAGACATTTCAAACAGACAAAAACCACAACAGAATGAATGGCGGGTAAGTTTGTGATGAAGTGTGAAAAGATGTTGGGGACTCCACTTGCTAGTTCTGTGTACACAAGTCCTATCCCAGGCACCCTTACGAGTCCTAAACTAGGGCCGAGGCTAAGAATCCATGCCATTGAAACCTTAGTGTGCATCTCAATCTCATATCGTTTCGCTGTACCGTAATGCCAAGTGTACATGATGATGAAAAATGCTGTTGCTATGACCAATGGAACCCACCCACCTTGGTAAACCTTCTGGATAACTGATGATAGGTAGAAACCCTCCACAAGAAGTGATAAGCTAGTGAAGAGCAGGACTAGAGTCCAGTGGGAGTGCCACACTAGTATCATAATTAGAGTCATCAGGAGTGTGGTTACCAACATCACTATAATCACTGCTGTCCCTGTTGTGACAGAAAAGAGAAGAAAATTACTATCGTAGGTAATCTTATTTTGAAAGTTAAGTCGATTAATGATTTAAAATGATTCAAAATGACATAAGAACAAAAGACACTTAGTTCCATTTCATACCTAACTAATATTTTTTCACTTGTACATTCTCATATTTCTAAGTTCAAAAGGCCACAAATGAAGAGGGGTGATTTAAAATGATTCAACACTATTCAAACATGAAATCAATACTCGTATTATTTTAATACGTAGGATCAACTATTTTCATTTGTATTTTATTTTATTTTTGTAATTCACGATAGAAAGCAACATGTGGTAGACAATGAGTGCGCCTAAACAGCCAAAGTGATGAAAATGAACTAGTTCTCCCATTTAGGAAGCTTCTAATAGAATTGATACGTATAGTTTACAGCTTGCACCTACTTGGTTCAGCAGGAGCATTGGTCCAATCGGAACATAGACAATTTTCAAGATTAGATCGTTCATGATCTGGGGCTAACTACATATGGAATTGGTAAATGGGCTGAATAAAAAAATTAAGTCAAATATAAGTAGGATAATGCTTAAGATCTCATTTGTTTAAATTCTTGTAACAAATATTTATACGTGATCGCAGACTTCAATATTTGAACATAATACTATGATGGAAACTACTGGGTTAGATAAACATAAAACTGTTGAAAAGAGTCGGACTTACCAGAAGCGTTTCCGATTTGGCTTTGATTTTTGAACCCGGCTGTCACGCCAATGCAAAGAACCATCAGGATCCAATTAATATCAGGAATATATATCTGATTACGGAACATTTTTGAAGTATGAACAACTTTAACTCTTGGAAAGCAACCAAGTGCGAGGGCTTGCTTGATTAATGAAAATGTTGCAGATATGGTGGCTTGGCTTGCAACAATAGCAGCAGCAGTTGCGACAAAAAATACTGGCCAATATATACTGTCTGCAAACACGAATATCCTATACTTAGTTCATAGGCAACACTCACCTTGAAACATAAATATACTTCACGGGATAAAGATTATGATATCGTAAGACTCTTTCGAAACGGTTAAATCTATAGCAGTGCATGAGGAAAACCTAATCCAATATATACTTCATTGGAGAAAGATTATGCATATAGTCCCCCCACTCTGTTTTACCAACATTTTTAACGTTTGGCCAATGTTTCATTCTAGCAAAGCATGAGAAACACCTAATCCAATATGTACATTATTGAAGAAAGATTATGCCTACAGTCCCCACTCCGTTTACCCAACCTTTTCAACATCTGGCCAATGTTTCATTCCCTGGTTCAATTTTATTTACGCATTCTTTTGGAAATGGTGGAAATGGTGGTTGGAGAAGAACAAAAAAAAACACTTCAATGATATCATGGTAGTTGGAGAGGATCAACATACTCTTCAATAATTTCAACCTATCATTCAAGATTCTGAAGGATTTTACAGTTCAATACTTTTACCTTCATTCAAGATTCTGAAGGATTCTACAGTTTACACTGATACATTATGAAGTCATCGTTTCCCCCTTTTGTAGCTATAACTTATCCCCTTCAACTAATCAGTGGCAAAGCGTGCTATAAACTAATCCAGTATGCTCACAAACTAAACTCAGAACAAACCTGGTATTGAATGATAGAAAGCACCGGCAACATAATTTGGGTTTTTCATGAGATACGCAACTTGTCCAGTGTAAGCTAAAAGAAGGCAAGGGAATACCACTACTGTAAAAGCAATTTGTATGGAGGAAACTGGAAAATGGGATAGGTCTGCAAAAAGCGCTTCAGTTCCTGTAATGTGTTCTCATATTAGAAGTCAGAAATTTCAACTTGATCACTTGACGTACTTTGAGTAAAAGCAACATGGAAGTACTAACCTGTTATACTAAGCATGATCCCTCCAAGGGATGTCCATCCAGCTTTCCCCCCCTTTCTAAAGTACCGATATATATATACAGGAGAAAAGGCTCTTAGGACACCAGTATCATATTTCCATATGTTAAATATGCCAATGCCTCCTATTAAGCAGAACCATAGAAAAACTACCGGGGCAAAAAGCCAACCTACTTTATCTGAGCCATAACGTTGTATGCTAAACAAGACAATGAGTATGCCAATAGCAACAAGAACAGCTACATCTGTGACAAACAATGAGAACTTAAGTTATTAAAAGTGAGAATATTGAATAAGTGCATCGAAATGTTGCAGGACCAGGGATATACCATTGCTTATTTTTGCACGACCAATGTTAATCCCTCCAACAGCAGAAAGAACTGTAGATTTACGATAAGGTCAATCATATTCTAATGCAAGGAAATCTCAAAATTTCATGCTAGCAAATTAAATTTCAAGTATTGATCAAAGTTGGGGGTGCATCAAAATCATCCAAACGTATGACACTTATGCAACGCACCCATGTGCCTTCTTTTGCATAGAAAGCATTTATATGAACAAATTTGATGCATGAACTGCCAACATGTCACAATGCTATGCTGACTATTTCATCTAATTTTCCACGTCCTCTACTTTTTGTATGATGCCACTAAAAAATTATATAAGATATTATAAATACATTTCGAGGTTTAAAAACTGACTAATAAGTACCTGAAATTGCAGGAGTTAGAATCCCATCCCCAATCACCATGCAAGAGCCAACAAGAACGAGAACAAGAATTGTGTGCTTCCTAAAATGATGTCCCTCCAGCCATCTCTTAGTTTTTGCAGCAAATGATTGTTCCCGGTACTTAGAACGACTATAAGTTGTAAGCTTCTCATCTGTGTGGTCATGGTTGGGGATAAATAATAACTTTGCATGACGGCATAATAGTGAATAAAGAGCAAACGTTCCACCTGCATCAAGGGAGAGCAAGGAGTCCCTCGTCAATATCAAACAGGAACCCTTAATATTTTAAAAATTCACTTCAAATCATGGAAATAAAAATATCTACAAAGAATATAAAAATATATATTTTTTATTATCACTAACTAATTCCCAAGATAGATCAACTCCGCTTTGCCAAAGAATGCAATCTCGAAACTCAAATGTCTTTCAAAAAGTCTTTTCATCAATCGTCCCAAGTTGATTTCTTGCGTTCTTTATTTATCCATCTGTGAAATGAACTCATCAGATTCATGACATGTATCTCATTCTAAGACAAACACACAACTTTTTTAAATGCATCTGCTAGCCGCTAGGAACAATGTCCCTTAATGATTTTCATGGTGATTGATAATGCCTGGAGAATGTATGAGAGAGGAAGAAAGAACCTACAGTCCTGAAAGGCTCTAACCTCTACTACGAAATAAACATAATCTTAGAAATTGTAAAAATAGGCATACTTCTTTTATATCCATACATGCATAGTAGCAAAAATGTTCTTGAGTAGAGGTATTTTAACAGTAGGAATCAAATTACCTTGACCATTGTCATTTGCCTTGCAGACAATAAAGACGTATTTGATAAGGGGAATAAGAGTTAAAGAGTATATAATCAATGACAGAGCTCCTATCAAGTCCTCTGTATCTTCGACTCCGTCGGGGAATGTGTTGTAGAAAACATACAAAGGTGAAGTACCCAAATCTCCGTAGACTATTCCAAGGCTTTGGAAGGCAAGTTGTAGAATTTTAAGCAAAGAGTGATCCTGAGGAAAATATGAGCAATAAATCATCAGGAAACAAAATCACTTATCAACTGAATATGCGAAACTCACTTTGAATGCACAACTTCTACTGAAGGACAATAAGAAATGCAAGCTGTTGTAACGTGAAGTTTCAAAGAAAATGAGGAAAAGATGGCTAGATGCATGAGTTGAGCGTCCAAATTTCATACAAGCACACACCAAGTGGGAGGAATGGAATAGCAACGCACCTTTTCCTGGTTCGCACTTTTTAGCTGCTTAGCCTCCTCATCCATTGGCTGATCAATCTGCTGATCTAAAACCCAGATACAATCTTTATCATCAGAATGTTCACCAGTATTGGATCTCGCCGCCATTTGAAAATATGAAACCCTTCCTTTCTAAGCTTATTAACCTTTGAATATCGTTTTTCACAACCACTCAAAACGGTATTTCCAAATTGTTCTGAAAGACAAATGTAATGATAAATTCACGATTGATTTTCGTTTACAATCTCCAAGTAGAGAAAAATAAAAATCCGAATCCCACCGAAAGGTTTCAACTGTAAGAAACACAAAAGAACTTGGAGCTTGAAAAACCGGAATCCAACAGGTAAACCCCTAACGAAACAACAAATAAATTAGCAGAAATCCCAGAAAACCCAGAACTCCAAATACATATTGCAACCAGAAAAATGAAAAATCAGATCAGAAATCAAGAAATCGCTAGAAGAAGAAGAAATTCGGAAGAATAGCCTTGTACCTCAACCAGAATGAAGCTAAGCTGAATGGTACTTCACCGCGCCAATGGAAACTACAACAAAAGCTTCAACAAGTAGATGAACAATCCGCGATCCGCGATCATGATTTACTCAGACATGGCTATTTATTGCATTGAAATCATTAAATACATCCGGAGGTAGCTGCGGAGGAGGTTAGCAAATAAATGTATATGACAACGCTGTCTGATCAGTACGAAAACATTGAATAATAATCAATGCAATCAAAAAATGATTATTTATTTGTCTAGTTACCTCTACATATTTATAAATCATTATAGCGCGCAAACATGTCTCAAATCTGCGTACCTAATACCATAAATCAACGCGATAAAACTTCCTCAGTTCTCAGTTTCGTTCACAAGTTCAACAAAATCGTACTGAAATAGATCATTATTCTTGTATAGTCACAGTGCCATCAAAGGATGAATAAGGAATTTCTCGACAATGGTTTGAATCGAATCTGACAGACCGCCATTGATTTGAAGTTATGTGCCCTCATTTTTTCTCCTCTTATTTCTTCACATCTGACACAATTCCCTGAACGTTTCAAATTTGATCTCTCCTTTTTCAACTGATATCAAGGATTCAAGGAATACTCCCTGATTCCGATGACCGGAATTTGCTTGACGAGCCACAATCATCATCCATTTCTTGTTGGATCAAATTGGGTGATTGTAAAATGAAGACAAAACCCGAATTTAAAGCTTGAACGACGGTGTTTAATTTTCGTACGCTTCTTTTTGTTGCATTGCACATAATATTATTTGTTTGTTTGTTTTCAATGGTGACTGTTTTTTTATGGGATAAAGTTTAGTGGTTGTGTAGTCAATTTCTCAAATTATTTGGTAGTATTTTCAAAACTTTAATCATATCCTTTAATATTTTCAAAAATAATAATGACTTGTAAGACATACTCTTTCATTAATTCATTTTTTTTCTCCAATTGAAACAAAAATAAAAACCTTTTTTTTAGAGATATTTCAAAATTAGAAAAAAAAAACAAAATACTTTTTTTGAAAAATTGATATAAGATTTTTTTTTTTAATTTGTTATAAAATATTATGATTTTTGTTAGCAAGATGAAAGCGACAATCCACTGCACACAAATGATATGGCTTAAATATTTAAAAACGTGTTCCGATTTTATCGTAACATTCTATAACATTAAAGCGAATGAATGAAGGTGGTGTCTCCATATTTTTGGATGTTAGTGTTTGTAACTTTATTTTTAGTTGTACCGAAAAAAATTCATATTAATAAAGATATTGTCTTCATTCATATATACGTGACATTTCGAATCTAATAAAGTGTGTATTCAAAATGAACAATTAAAAATGAATAATTATTTTAAATGTTGGAAATGAATGATTAAAAATAAATAGTTAATTTAAGTGATTATTTTGAATGATTTCAATTTCACGTTTGGGTGTAGTTGTTAAAAAAAGAGTTGCAAAAAACTAATATATAATAGTTCGTTAATAATCTCAAACAAACTGTCCTAAATAAATAGCTTTTTTTTTTTATATCATGTATATTAATTTTTCAATCTTGAATCCTTTACATAATCAAACTTTGAAGAAAAAGAGTGGTTGAAGATCAATCAATGGATCAAAGAGCTAAAAAAATGAAGGCATGTATTTTGAGTGTTTTTCTGATTTGAGTTATTTTAGACAGTTCCCTTACAGATCTGCAAAAACTGATGCTTAAATTAAAGATTTTCGAAGAATTTATAACTGATATGATTCACTCTCTTTATTACAACACTAAATTAAATGAACTATACATAGAAAATTTGGCCAACGTTTAATAGACTCTCGTGAGGAACATTGAAAATCACACTGTTCTCCCTGCAAATCTTCCTAAGAAACGCATATATGTAATCCACAGCTATTTTCTTATAGAATTTTGATTCTCTTCTTGCCCTAATTACAGTGTTCCCCAGTATGTGCACGACCCCGGCATCTCTACACCTAATCAAGTATTCAATCTCATCGCTATCGGTATGATTGCTTGCTTGCTCAGATGATCTTACTGTGTTATTCGACCGCAATGGAGATCGAACCGGCACAATCGAGTCAACTGATGAGAATGTCATGTCCACATTGGATGAAGTTGCATTTCCATTGTTGGTAATCAATGGGCCATCCCTTGAATGTTCAGTCTGCTGGCCATACAAACTGTACTCATCGGAATCTGAACAACCTTCCATCATGGATTCGAGCCTGACAAAGAGGAAGATGCTATCGAAAAGCTTTTTCTCAAAATCGTCATCCTTTTTATGTAGGTCTTTATAACCGTATCTCGCAACGCAACGAAACATGTGGAAGTTCTTTGGTCCTATCCGCTTTACTAGGAACCGTTCTTCCCCGGGCACAGTGTAGACTGGAAGGTATTTCACACAGACAAACACAACAACAGAATGGATGGCGGGCAGATTCGTAATGAAATGGGAAAATATGTGAGGTACGCCGCTAGCTAGCTCAGTATACACGAGACCAATTCCAGGAACGCGGACTAGTCCTAAACTGGGACCAAGCCCGAGAACCCATGCCATTGAAACTTTACTGTGCAGCTCGAATTCATATCGTTTGACAGTACCATAATGCCAGACATACATGATGATAAGAAAGGCTGCCGCAATCACGAGGGGGACCCAGCCACCTTGATCAACCTTGAACAGAACAGCAGAAAAGTAACTGCACTCAACGATTAGCGACAATCCGGTGAAAATCAGGGCGATGACCCAGTGACAGCGCCACACCAAGATCATGATTAGAATCATAAGCAGTGTGGTCACTAGCATGACTACCACCACGGCTGTTCCTGTTCAAAAAAGAGGAAGATTGAGAGATGTAATGTAGTTCTATGCACTAACAGAATCAGTAAATGCATGAATGACATTCTAGTATTGATAAGAAAATTTGTCGTAGATAGCAAATTCTAGCGTTTATATTTTAATTACAGCAATTTTTTAAAAATATTTCACACATAGCAAAATCGAAAATATTAGCTTGAAGCTCATCAGTTTCAAGTTTTATTGATTTAACATCATTGAATAAGTTTTTGTTATATTTGATTTTTTTTCTTAAATTTTGACATTAGTAAAAATAATTTCCTTTTTTGCAACTCATAAAAAATTCCCCTATTCATAATGCCTAGGATCCCTGTTCATAAGCCAATCACTTTCACTTGATTGAGGTGGTTTGTTTGTAGGTTTTATAGAGCTATTATAAATGAGCTTTATAATCACTCTTCAAACAACTACATATAAATGAACTATTACTACGGTTTCTCTTTCAAAACCACTCAAAATAATCTATCATTTCTAATAACTCAAAATAACTCATGCAATTACTCATCCAAACACCCATAAAAAACATATTTTAATATTCCAATGCATCAACATCCATCATGTGCAATGTTTAATATGCCAACTTTGCAACAAATGGGATATAAGACAGAATTTCAACCAGAGAACGTACACTATTTAGCTACTATTTTTAATCATTTCTCTGTCATGCAGGTCAACGTACGCAACTGAGTTATGCTACAAGAAAAGGTTGGAAAATTTAAGAATTGATCTCATGTTCCATTATTAAGAGCACAATAGAGATCTAATCCTCAATTTCCATACATATCGTGTCATTCAAAATTGAATGGTGTTATGTCTCCCTGTCGACAAATATTTTTTTCTCAGCAGGCTGGAGGGACTAATTAGCTAATTATTAACAGCAGCTTGAGTTCGGTAACCGCCATGGTCAAATAGATGATATAGAATTCCTTTCAGCAGGGGGGTATTCATAAAGAGCATCGATGCAGGTACCGAAGAACAAAGAAACATACAGAACAGAGGATATGAACAAACAGAGAAAACCAGTAACAGAAAACCGTTTACCATAAGCATTTCCAATTTGACTTTGATTCTTAAATCCTGCTGTCACGGCAATGCAAAGAACCATGAGGATCCAGTTAATATCTGGAACATATATCTGACCAAGAAAGTTCTTTGAGGTATGAACAACTTTGACCCTTGGAAAACAGCCATGGGCAAGCGCCTGCTTGATTACTGAAAATGTTGCAGATATAGTAGCTTGACTAGCAACTATAGCAGCTGCAGTTGCAACAATAAACACTGGCCAATAAATAGACTCTGCAAAGAGAAAGTTGGCATATTATTATTATAAAAGCTTCAACTTAATAATGAGAGAACAATGACAAAAATCATTGACATTTCCAGTTTCCATATAAGAAAATGTAAATTTAAGTAATTTGAAAAGCCAAAGGAGCCAAAAAAGAAAGTGAACTTCTTAGCATCCTCAATAAAGTCAGCTGAATATTAGGTGACACTTGAGAGATAGGTCATGTCATATCTTGATAGACTGAAATTGCATGATCATAACTAGCATCTTGATAGGTGTAATTAGCAGGTACCCATTCTGATTTTCCCAACATGCTGGATTGTTATTTGCTTAAGCTGACTCCATTTTTCTTGTCCTTTCTAAGGGTATGTTTAGTGTGGTGGGAACGGAAGGGAAGGGATCCCTTCCCATTGTTTGGCCCACCAACTTTCATCACATCAATTACAAATTTATTCTTACTTTTCTTCATTTATCTCTTCCTTTCTCTTCCTTCCCTTCCCTTCCCGCCGTAGAAAAACATGTCTAAGTGATTTAGAATTCCAGTCCTCATTTCTTTAGTGTTTATCTTCTCTTTAAAATAAAAATTTGTATTTTAAAGAGATTCGAGACTAAAAGATTCGTCATACTTTATTGATAGAGTTAATACACATATATATAGATTTTCAATAATCCTATTCCTAAACCTATTCATAAACCTAATGATTGATTGGGCCTCATGGGCCTAATAGGGCCTAATACAAGATATACTAATATACTAATCATATCTAACATGTATCCCATTTAAAGACATTATGAAGTTTAGCTCAAGATATACTAATATACTAATCCTACCGTACTATCTAACATGTATCTCATTTAAAGAAATTATGAAGTTCTCAAGCTAAACGGCTTCACTCAAGCACATATGTCATCATATACCAAAGAGAAAGAAAGAGAACCTGGGATTGATCGATAGAAGACATCGACAACATGATCCTTATTGTTCATAAGGTAGGCAGCCTGTCCAGAATATGCCAAGAGAAGGCAAGGAAAAACAACTACCGTAAAAGCAATCTGTATAGCTGCAACCCGAAAATGAGCCAGATCTGCAAATAAAGCCTCCGTGCCTGAATTTACAACCAATCATTAGAATTGAAAATAAACCAATGTTGAAAGTCTAACAGACTATCAGCTTTTGTAACTTTCTTTATTAAAAAAAAGTACCTGTTATACTCAGCAGAACACCTCCGAGGGACGTCCAACTATCTATCCCTCGTCTTCTAAAATAGCGGTAAATATACACAGGTGAAAAGGCTCTTAGAATGGTCCTATCATATTTCCAGATGTTGAATATGCCTATACCTCCAATTAGTAGAAACCAAAGTAGCACAACTGGAGCAAAGAGCCAACCAACTCTATCAGTTCCATAGCGTTGCACGCTGAACAATCCTACTAGTATTACAACAGCAACAAGCACAACTACATCTGCACCAAAGAAAATAAGAAATTTTCATGTATCAGCCCGGATTTTTTCCTCCATACATTTCAAGGTTAGTTTTGCAATTTTTGGGCTTACCGGGATTCTGTCATTTTGAAAATTATTTTGAGTTAAATGTGCTTATTTAAGTCTTATCTCGAGAAGTGTGAAGTCGGAATTTGAAAACTAAGAGTAAAATGGTAATTTTTAGCCCTCATTCTGGTAATTTTGCGGACAGTTTATTCCTTATACATAAAGTCAAAGGAGACAAAATGATTAGGTTAATCATTTTGTCGTCTTGTTTTCAGCGCCACCGTCTTTTTCCTCTGCAATCCAACAGATCACAGCCGACAACCAATCATTAGCCGCCGACCAACCGCCTCGCTTTTAGTGTTGTTGGAGCTCGTGCTTTGCGCGTCGTCGACCTCCGCGAACCAGCAACGGACACGTCGTGCGTCCTCAATCGCCCCCAGCTCTCCGCGCGTCTCAGCCAATCACGAGCGTGCCTGACAGCCGCCTGCAACAGTCAGATCTGTCGCCTCGTCCACAGCGCCGCCTTGTCCCTCAGCTCCAGATTGGTTGGCGATTCCCAAACCTACAGAGTTGGTCTCCCGAGCCTACTAAGGACAAATCAGGGGCTGCCACGTCGTTTCAAGCCTGCATTCGTTGTTCCCTCGTGCGTCTGTATCTCACGCCGCCACCGTTGCACCCGCTGCCGGTCGCCGGAAAATTTCCAGACAGTGATTTCCAGGTATTTTTGATGCTCCGAGTCCATTTTTGATAGTCTTAGGCACTAGTTTTAATTCATTAACCCTGTTTTGGCCAGTTGAACATGGAGAAGCCTCCAGAACTCGCGGTTCAAGCTTTCTAAGGACGAATTAACGATTTTTGGCCAACGTAAGGGAATCTTACCCTTAGCTTAGGGTCTTGTGGATAATTAAAAGCATATGTAGGGTATTTTGGGTGAAATTATATTGTTGATCGCAATGATTGCCCTGTTTGCTGCGTGATGCATATCGAATGTTACTGCTATGTATCTATAAATATATATATATCTATGTTATGAGATGATCTGAATGTTGTTTGACGATAATTTAGCATGTTTTACGATGCTCTTGTTGATTTATTAGTTGTATGGTTGTGAATGTGTGTACCACCTTATATTTACTACCATGAAATTCGCATGTAAGCATCGTATTGAAGGCTCGGGGGTGGCATTTCCCTGCAAGGGTAGCCCCGAAAGTGCAAAACATTATTTATTGGGGCCCGGTAGTGGCATATCCTATCAGGATAGCCCCAGCGTGACCCTTATCGTCCATGGAAGACCCCGAACTGCAGGGCCCTAATGGGACCCCGGTAACATCATTTATCATGCATTGTCTTTTGGCTCCTTATTATACATTCATATTCATGCTTGTACAAATCTCGATCACGGATCCTTATTGAGTTAGCAACTCACCCCTTTTCTCTGTGGGCCTCCACAGGTACACATGGGCTCTACCGGGATGCCTGATCAGGAGCTGTGAATACCATAGGCTGGTGTGTTGAGTCGGGTTTATTGTATCTCTTCTTCCTCATTCATTTAATTGGATTTACTCCTTAGAGACATGTACTGATTTGTATGTCGTTTCTTTTTTACTGTTTACTTGATTTTTAGAACTGGGTACCCGTTTTTGCACATTTTACTAACTATTATCGTTTTTTTTATTAAATGAGGTATTTAATCGTCATGTCTCAGTTTTAGGGGTTATTTTAATCATGCATTTAGGGAATAGATGTGACCCTAGTCTGGGTCGGGCCTTTACATTTCAGACCATGGTAAAAAAATGACATGAACTCTAATAGGAGTACAGGAAAAAAAAAAAAAAAAAAAAATATATATATATATATATATATATATATAATATATATAATTAATTTCAGAATCGGCTCAATACCACTGCTCACATGGGGCTGGTTTACTTTGATTCCTCCAGCAGCAGATAAAACTGTTGATGACAAGAAGGTTGTTAATTGTTCATTTGCAGAAGCAAGACTTCCAAACCAATCAAGAAATTCATACATGACTAGATATTATATTCCACTAAAGATAGGAATAAGAAGTGATTAAAAAAAATAAATCACTAACTTTATAACTATGCCTCTTGAGTTAATTAGCAAAGTAAGAAGAAGCATCTATGGAGTTAGGAAATAATTAATTGCCCATATATATCCTTCTGTTTAAATCACCAAAAGTGAATTAGTCCTAAAGTACTATCATTTTGAATGGAATGAAGGAGGATGGTGTACAATTTCACTTATGTAAGATTCCCACCTAAAGTCTTAATGTTTAAGGTAACTGAGAGTGCAGGTACAGCCACAAGCTTTGGCCATATCACTAGTGAGATAGCTAGCTGTATAACATAAAAGAGAAATATTGGCTGAGAAGTAGCGCAAAGATTGTGGGAGAAAGAAAAGTGAATAATAACATTAAGGTAATACAAGTTTGGGGAATCTAATCATCTCTCTAGTCTAAATCCTGCACGACATAGCATTATAATCAATTGAGGAAAAATGTAAATATTAGCACCGCGATAAGATCTATTAGCCTAGCTTCTTCGTGTTTATGCACTTCCGAGGAATGCATATCTTTGACTTCACCTAAGAAGTAAATGAAAGACAACCGAAGGCCAATGCCCCAAGTTGGAGCAATTGGAGTGATTGCTTAAATATAAATAATACCAGATATTGCGGGAGTAAGAATTCCATCTCCAACTACCATAGAAGTGCCAACAAGGACAAGAATGAGTAACACATTCTTCCTGGATGATCCTCTTTCAAGCCATCTTTTAGTTTTAGCAGCGAATGATTGCTCATGAAATTTAGAGCGGCTATATGTTGTTAGCTCCTCATCAGTTCGATGTTGGTTTGGAATAGTTTTTACCTTTGCATGTCGACATAGTAAGGAGTAGAGAGCAAATGTTCCACCTACACAGATAGGTTGGCTTAGAGAAAATGTAACCCGAAGCCCATAAATAGATTAGTATGAAGTTCTTGAGTTCTTGCGCACAATCAAAAAGTACATAACTATCTGCTTAGTCAATAAAAAATGAAGGAAGTTTTAAATGCCAGTCACATTTGACTCCAAAATTGATATGTTGCATGCAGTTGCACCTCTGAAACCAGTCCCCATATAAAGCTATTTTGACCAGTGATTAAGTGAATAACAAAGAAACGAATGCTTCTTTGCAGAGAAAATCACATGTGTAACAACAAAAAAATTATATGTTATAATGATATAACAATCATAACCAAGACCATTGTTACTTGAGTTTCCTTTACTTTCTTTCAAAGGAAGTATAAGGAAACTTGTTGGAGGAACATTTTCTCTGTCAAAGAGGACAAGTGGAAAACATAAAGGGATAGAAAACTCTATCATTGTCTCTCGAGTCTGAGCCTTGGGGCAGATGCGGATGCCTCTAGGTGTGTAGTGGGGGCGAAACTCCAATTACGGATATCAAAAAAAAAAGAAAGGAAACAAGTGGAATGCTTTTGTTTAAACATTAACGGATTGTTTGGATTGAGTATTTAGAAGTAGGTTTTGTCAAATACTCAAAAAAAAAAAAAATTACATCCAAACAAGTTTTTATTTGCAATCATTACTTCTAAATACTCAAAATAAATCTTCATTCTAAAAACTAATTCTAAATACTCTTAAAAACTACATCCAAACAAGCTTTTGATTGCAATCATTACTAATCATTACTTTTAAATACTCAAAATAAATTCTCATTCTAAATACACTTAAAAACTACATTCAGACAACTTTTAACTGCAATCATTACTGATCATTATTTCTAAATACTCAAAATAAATCCTCATTTTAAATAATAATTTGAAATATTATTAAAAACTACATCCAAACAAGTTTTTTACATCAATCATCACTTCTAAAAACTCAAAATAAATCTTCATTTTAAATTCTAATTCTAAATACTCTTAAATTCTCAATCCAAATGTCCCCTAAGTGGTCCATTATGTGATTCTTTAGCACTCTAAAACTTTATCAATCCAGTTACAACAGTTTAGAATTGGGCCTATACACAACTTGCTTACCTTGACCATTGTCATTAGCTTTACACACGATAAACACATACTTTATGAGTGGAATGAGAGTGAGAGAGTATATAATCAATGAAAGTGCTCCAACTACATCCTCCGTATCAGAAATTCCATGAGGAAAAGTATTGTAAAAAACGTACAGGGGAGAAGTCCCCAAATCTCCATAAACCACTCCAAGGCTTTGATATGCAAGTCGAAGAAGCAACAATACCGAGAATTTCTGGAACATATAAGATCTAATCAGATGCATGAATGCCAGATATAATTTCCTCACAACCCACTAAAAACATGGCAGTACATCCATACATATTCATTATCTCAGCAACATATCATTAAACCCTACAATGTAACTTATAAACTGGATGTTCACTAGTTGGAGAGTTACAGTTTAGAACAAAGTAAGATCCAGAAATGACCTGACAGATGAGAAATTAAGCAAAATAAATAATTGAGGAAGGATCATTGGTTGACAACATCTGTAACTTTCTCATACCTAGTAAACAAAGAACTAATTGGTACCTTTTCTGTGTACATATTACTCAGCCTCCCAGCTTCTTCATCCATAGGTTGATCAAGCTTCTGGTCTAGAACCCACATACTTCCCTTCATTTCAGTATCATCATCGGTTTCCACTCTCGAAGTCATCTTAGCTCCAAATTCAAAAACACGCCCAATCAAATGAGCCCAGTTAAAAAAAAGAACCCTAAATAAAACCCAACCAAGGATGCCTGATCTTTACTTGAAATCTAAATCCAACACCAGATATGAACTCCACCCAGCAAATAGAATCTGAGAAACAAAGTGGGTAATGGCCGATTCCCCAATTCGATAAAGATTGAGAGAGAAATTTACATGAAATTAAAATTTCAAACCACAAGAATCCTCAGCTTGAAGCCTGGATAAACAGAGCAATCCAAACAATTAAGTTAATAAGGACAAGATGAACACAACCTACACCAGATAAATATCAATCAGGAGTTTGCTCACCCGCACCCGTGGCTCGAGTACCCAACAAAATCAATCAATGAAGAAAACGAAAACAGACAATAATTCGTACTTATCGCTTTTTACAGCAAATTCACAAGTGGGGTCGGTTTCTTTCAAACCACAAATTCAAACAAACCAGCAGAACTCTGATAGACCCAACAAACAAAAACGCAGAAAAGAGGCAGGCCCATGTCCTTTCAAATAACAGAAGAGGAAAACGCATTATAATCAAAAGGTTTTAGTGCTCACTTTCACAAGCTGGTTTGGATCTTTGTTGAGTATAGATAAAAACACCCATTTCTGCAATTAGTTTCACAAACCGACCCAACTCTTCAAACAGGGAAATCGGAGAGAGAAACTGGGGAGTTGTTTGTTTCTTTGTATTTAATAGATCCAAATTCCACAGCGAAACACACTCACAAAAAAAAAAAAGCAACACGTCTCTCCTCTTAATCCTCAACTTCAGAATCTGATCATTTCTTTTGATTATTTAACTGCAAAAGTGGGATGATGTCAAAAAAAGAAAGTTATTGTTTGGAGTGAGTGATTTTGAAGATGGGTTTTATAGGGAGTTGGAAGAACAAACAATAATGCTCGTCAATTCAATGTCTTGATATTTGGTTTGGTTTGGTTCTTGGTTGGAGGCTCCCTATTGATTGGGTCTGTCACATCTGTTGGAGATGAGAATTTGATTTCACAGCAGTGGCATTACTTCAATTACAGTTTCGTTTACTTTGCCAAGTCTAGAAATTGAGAACGAGGTGAAAAAATGGAAGAATAAAGTATAATTGTAACCAAACAAGTCAAACCAATATGTTATCCTCTAAAATATGTACTTTATAATTTCGGAATTTCTTTTTCATATCAACCTTTTTGGATTAAAATATTATACATATCCTATTTTGGTAGACTTTTGTCAATTATAGTTAAATCAATTTTTTTTTTTTTAATGTGATTGAGCTATTATTCTTTTAGCAAAATCTAATTCTATTTTTCAGTCACGATAGTCGCACTCCAATTTATGGAAATGAACTTGTTTTGATATTGTCGAAAGTTTTCTCTATTCAATATTTATTTAATGAATTAGCTGGTTTAGAAAAAAAATGTAAAATATTTGATATAAAAATTCATGCTTTTTAGAAAAAAAAAAATCAAAAAACATGACATACTAAGTAAAAATCAAAAAACATGACGTACTAAGGGTAATTATAAATTTAGTTTTTATGGTTTGATGAAAACTATAATTTAACCCCTATAATTTCAAAATGTAGACTTTAGTACCAATGGTTTGGGAAAATCTACAATTTAGTCTCTATGATTTGAAAAATTAAAATTTAGTCCCCAAGATTTCATACAATCTAAAAAATAGTATTTCATTCGTAATTACTCACGAATAAAATACATAAAAATTAGTTATTTTTGTGTTTAATGACGAGAGCGTGCAATAAAAAATTAATTGAAAAAAATACATAATTCATACATCACATTTATATACTTGATTCACCTACGATTTACGAATAACATGGACTATTTGTTAGATTTTATCTAACCATAGGTACTAAATTCTATTTCTTCAAACCATAGGGATTAAATTTTAGATTTCTCCAAATCATAAAGACTAAATTTCAGATTTCTCCAAATCATAAACACTAAATTTTAGATTTTCAAACCATATAGACTAAACTCTAATTTTCATGAAACCATTAAGACTAAATTTATAATTTACCTAGATTTAAATATTAACAATGAATTACACTATTTGATCAATCAACAATAAACTTATCTAATTTAACTATAATAACTATAATATTTCAATAGCAAAAGGTTAGTTGGATGTTGACTTGTTTAATTGATTGGAATAATAAGTTATATTAAATTAAGGAAAAAATATATTTTTTTCATGTGTAGTTTTTATTTGATTCATATATTTTAAAATTAAATTTTTATTCACCCATTTCGATAATGATCGATTTTAGTCTTCATGCGTCTTTTTTTAATTTTTAATTATTTATGTCAATATTAAAATAATTAATTCATTGATACATTCGCATTTAAAAATAATCCATTCATCATCAAAGTCAACCTGTAATTAATGTATTATTTTTTGTCATTAACTAAACTTGTACATTATTCAAATGTCAATCAATAAAATTGAGCATTTATCAAATATTAAAATAAAGTATGTTTTTAAAACATAAACATAGAAATAAAAATTATAGTCCAAACTTAGGGACCTAAGAGGGTAGAAACAATTGATTGTTTTTTTTTTAATTATCTACAAATAAATTAATTAAATTGATGAATTATGATTATGTCGTTTGTGAGTGTTTGGACGTAATGTGCATTTCAACTATTTTCGCATGCCTATAGGAAAGACCTATGAAGGGACTAGGTTCAAAATTTTTGAATTTTCCCCAACAATTCCAATGGGGTGCGAGTACGATTCCTTATTCCTATATGAACAATAATCTTCAAATCTTACATAGAGGACACTACTCTGACGTTGATATTGAACTGGATTAATTCAATGTTATTAGGTCAATATACAAATATCAAATTTGTATAAGTTTTTTCCATTGATTTTAGGTTGATACACATTAATGTTGGTTCTTCTCCGCTTCTATTACACAATACTCTCTTCAAAATTTATAATGGGATGTGTTGAATCCAATTTCACATGTTCATTTTATTATGCTTAAAGCAGACGACACCTTTTTAACGTGGAACAATTTTTCTTAATATTTTGTCAAAACTTGTAATATCCGACAAATTTCATATTTGGCCAAAATATTAATAAACTCCACATTGATAATATATATTTTTTTAAAATAACTTTTCTACTGTAACAAAAAATCATATTCTATTTCACTATACAAACAGATCACTTGAAATCTTATATTTTAAGATTTTTCTTTTTTGTCACATGACAATACATATTATTGAAATTTATTGGGCAACTTCAATGTACTTAACTTACTGAAGTTCTTCAACTATCGACATAACTTGCACCATATATCTCTATTAGATATGTAGTCGTTGGATTGAATTTTAAGACTATATATAGATATATATATATGAATCTCATTTTCTAGAAGACATTTAATCAAGGACTATTTTTAAAATTTTAAGCGAGAAGAAATTATATTTTTACAGTAGCGCTCTTAGAATAATACTTGAATTCTTAATTAATTTAAGATACATATTTTAGTTAATAAATTTGAGATTCGGCGATTTTTCAATGTTAAAATCATCATCTTCCACTCATCTTTGTAAGAATTTACAATCCTTATAATTATTAGTAAAATTCTTCAACAATCTCACCAGTATGTGCTTTGACATCGCATATGCGTGTTATATAGAAGACTATCCATTGGACTATGGTTAAATGCTATTATGTGAAATGATTTGATCCAATTTCTTGTTATATAGAAATATGTTATGAATTTTTCTATACCTGTTTTTTTTTTTTTCCTCTCCTTACAAAATCTCCTTAATTTAAAGTTAAAAATGACCCGACAAAATGAATATAATAGTAAAAAAAAAAAGAATGTTATTTGAACCTAACTCAACTAATAAAAATATCATCCGAAGTAAACAATCAAAACAAAAACTTCATGCGCTGACCTTTCTTTTTTCCTTTTAATAAAAATTAAAAAGTGGTTGTCAGAGAAGAGCACAGTTCACTGGGTATACAATTGGGCCATCGAGAACCGGCCCATTATCCTTCCACCGACAGGAGTGAGAGGTGACGCTGCTCTGTGAAACCAGCCTCACGCGATTTCCTCAAACTCTAAAGGCAGAGAGCATTGGGCCTACGTCCGAAGCTCAAAGCCCAACTCCGTACTTGGAATGGACAGGCCAGTGATATCCTCCAGATCCTACCCCGCAAGGCTGAGCTAGCCTGCAACCACCTTGATGCCCCTATTTAGGTTACAAGCCCACATTACAAGGCTCGGCGATTACATTTGTTGGAAGTATGTCTATGAACAGTACATTTAAAAATAATTTATCGATGTGGTATTCTTCCAGCTGAGAATAAGCTTCTCACCTCTTTCTTCAAATAGCTTTTGAAGTCTGATATTTAAATATATATATAATACTAACTTGTACCAATTGTAGTGTCAAAACGGACTTAAGTCAATGTGTATTATCTGACTTGAAAAGTTGGAAGTTTAAAATGGCTGTTGGAATTTTTCAAAAAAAGTAACATATGTGATTGTAATATGGATGGAAGCATGACCTAAATAATAATGTCCACCTATGTACCTCACCATAGATCACATTCTACTTTATTATATTTTAGCTTTTATTTGTGTAAGACTAAAACAAAAATAAAATGTGAGATCACATATATTATTTATTATTTAACTCATGCAGTGCATGACCTATATATTTCTCTTTAAAAAATTATACAAATTTTAGTTTATGGTTGATTTTTTTTCTATTAAAATTGAAATTTTCATAATTGAAGTTAAAAAGATTCATTTTGATGGTGAATATAGATTTACGTCCACTAAATTATTGCTCACAATAATAATAATAATATTATTGATTAAAATATCATTTTAGTCCCTTAAATATTAAATCTATTCCATTTGATCCAGTTTTAAAAATTAAATTACAGTTCTTACATTTGCAAAAAATTTAAAAAGGGTCATTTGATTTGTAAAAACGCTAACCATAGTTACATTTTAGAAAACCTGTCCAAATATATGAATAAAAAAATAAACTTCTTCATCTTCACCATTCTTGCTCTTCTTTTTCTTTCTTATTGACGCATTAATATCGGCTCAATGAATGGTTCCAATCCCTTTTTATCATCCTCTCTCTAAGATTTGTGGTCCTCAAATTTGTACTCAAAAAAAATATTTAAAGGCAAAAATGATATTTTAACTATATTCACTTGTTTTAATAAAGAGATAAAAGTTTCAACAAAATTTACATAGTATACCTCCCCTAAACTTCCATTACATCATTCATCTCTCAACTACATAAAAGGTTAATACAAAATATATAGCATAATTAACATATTTTTTATATTTACAAGACATTTCATCAGACAATTTTTTCAGAATCAAAGATGGATGAAGTGGCTTCTAAGGGAGTTGCCAAAATCCAATATAAAAGTTAATTACAATTAATCAACGGAATAATAGTAATAAGCATTAACATGGTAAGGAACATATGAATACGATGAGAACAATCTACCACGAGACCTGAAAAGAAATCTAGACAAGTAAGTATTGTGAAAAGTATCAATCCAGAGTGTGAACTGAAGTCGACAAAAACAGCAAACAGGAAGAATTGTCAATACGGCAACGGCTACCGGAACCCGAATACTGGCATTCTGGTAGAGCATAAAGAAGGCAGCACTGAAGGTCACGACCATGAACACGATAGACACGAATAAGGAGGTGAGTCCAATGAGCAGCCGGGATGGCAAAGAGTACAAGAAGTCGTCTTCGGCGTAACGCGAAGTTAGGATTGACATGAACATCAAAATGGAGGTTGAAGAGGAAACCAATGCAGCTGCATCTGATATAACGAACACAGTGAACCAGGGGTTATGTTGGAAAACTGGACGGCTCGTGTTGTTATCACATCCACAAGGAACAGTGAAGGCTGCGGCAAAAACAACTGTTGCAATCAAAGCTGCAACCAGCATGCAGGAGTTTGCTGTGCTTTTCATCCATTCCTCCCCCGCTTTGCGAAGATCTTTGTGATTCTCTGTGAATAACTCACGTGGGGTCAACTTGGATGCTTGTGGATGATCTGAGTCGTTGGATTTGGTCGTGAGTTGGGATGGTAGAACTATCCTCTCCACCTCCTAAATTCATCAAAATATGAAAATGGAGGAAACCAGATTTGATGATCAGGATGGTATTAGATAAATTTGAGGTTTTATTACAAAACTAATTTGGTAATGAGACAAGTAATCATATTTCGTATAAATATCTGTTTTTATGAACTCTAATATCAAACTAGATTATTGAAAGTTTCCTTTTAAAATCAATTAGTTGTAAGATAAAACATCATGCTTATCTAATATAAAGTATTGGAGCCTATAAAAGCCAGGCAAAAAGAATTGAGATTCAATCCAAAAATAATGAACTTAAAAGAGGCAAGAAGAGAAATGAGGATTTCACATTAAAAATATGGTACGATGGAAAAGTACCTATTTGATCTTTGGTCTCTACGTTTCAAAACTAACACTTTTGTTCTTGACATTTTTCATAATGCTCAATTTTAGTCTGTCTTTGAGTTACTTTTATGTTTGTTTTCTTTTAAAATTTTAATTCACGCGAGGACCACAATGATAACTCCATCGATATAATGAAATTTAAAATTAGTTTAGTCATCATCTTAGTTAACATTATATCACATCACGTAATTAACAATTTCGTTATCTCATACATTAAAATTGAACATTATCAAAATTTCAGGATAAAAGTGTTTGATTTAAAACATAAGGACTAAATAGAAATTGCACTCCAAATTTATAAATGATCTTACATTTATGAGATGCAATGAACTACTTTTCAATGGAACTGCATATTTTATATGATAGAGAGCCAAGTAAACAAGTACCTTAAACCAAAGCAATTCACGTTGCATTTGAAAGGCAGCTCCTGTGACCCTGCTGAGATTGTTTGGAGTTGCAAGATTTGCGACCGTGTGCAACATGTTGTACTTTCTATTAGTTAGTCTATGTTTCATGGCAAACTCATTGAGCCCACCAATCTCATCTATCAGATTGAACACATTTTCGAGTCGATTTTCAATAGCTACATCAAATATGATCTTTCCTTCATCATCTTCTTCCCAAACTATATCTGGGTATAAGTTAATAAGCAGAATCAAAAACTCAACATTTTCCACCCTTGCAGCATCGTGCAACAATCTCGTGGGATGTTTAATGAAATCCAACATCTCCTTTTCTGAAAGCTCCTCTACAATAAAATCCCATAGCAACTTAACTACTTCACGAGCAAATGTGTTCATCAGATCTTTATTGTACGCCCCTCTGATACCTGCAGTAGTCATAGGCTTTGTATTATATAACCAATTGAAAAAAATTAAAAAAGGGTAGCAATAATTTTGAAAAACTACTAACAAAAGTTGATGCACTTTTTCCAAATATTCAACCGCTTTGAGGCGCTACCAATTGCTAATGGTTTTCTAGCCATGACATGCAATGCGGTCTCGTAGTTATTCTTCGCACATTTCATAGTTGCTAAATTTGGATTCATTCTTAGAACCTGCAAACTTATATCTGAAAAGAAAAAAAATACAATCCAAACAAGGAATGAAGTTAAGCATGTATAAAAATCGTGAGAACAAACAATAAAATAAAGGTTAACTATTTTGGTTTCAATTATACCCAAATTTTGAAAATTGTCATTTTAATCTCGAAAGTTAGTTTCAAAACAACAATCAGATAATGTAAGATTTCACCGAAGAGTAGCCAATATTCACCAATATATCTTAAAGATGCTGAGAAATTCTTCGCCCTTCCAATGTGGGACAAGGTGAGAATAAACAATAACAACACAAGAAGATTTTTCATTAAATTCATAAACAGAAAATGACGTGTTTGCAGTTTGCACTACTCACGTTAACAGATTTCAACATATACATACACAAACACCTCATTTTTCGTCCATGAATTTAACTCAAGAATCGATTTGAAATAAACTTCAAGCATTAAGACAAACTTTTCAAAGTTTGGGGTATAATCGAAACCAACTTTGGTTGATTTTAGCCATGAGATTCACCGAAAAAATCGCTGTGTATGGTGGCAATAAGAAGCTCAATCTGGTCTTCAGGAGTTAGTTGGTTGAGATCAGTTACAGAGAAGAGATAAGAAGCCATTAATTTGTGTTTATAGGATACGGCCATGAAAAGTGGTGTTAAGTTGCTGAAGCCACGAATAAGTGGAAGATCATTATTATTTTCCACTATCAACTCGGCGATTCTTACAATTCCGGACGTAGCAGCAAAGCAAAGGGCAGTATTTCCATATTTGTTTTGTAGAGCAATGTCAATGGAGGTCATTCTTTGTACTAGCTCCTTCACAAATTCAGTTTGCTTGGCTCCAGCAGCAACATGAAGAACAGTTTCTTGGTTTCTTGTTATTGCAGAACGAACACAATGTGGCCACTTCTCAATCAGTGGTTTAACCCTTATCCACTCTCCCTTCAGTGCAGATCGATACAGAAAAGTTCTTGCCTGAGCTGAACATATCACATATATATTATATACACACAAACAACACTGTGGAAGGAAGAAAGTATATTCGAAAAGACAACCACATTCTCGACAGATTTCTACATTGATACCATATACTTTAGGCAAAGTCTTTCATGCCTTTGTTTTTGCTTTTACTCAAAAGGCATCATGTAAATGGAATACTTTATTTGTATTCGTGTTAGAGAGTCCCACGTTGGAAAGTGGAGCGACCTCCTACAATTTATAAAATAGGTGAACTACTATTGTCATTAATTGATTTTGAGATGAATTCCAGGTTGTGCTATCTAACAGTTTCCAAAAATCCTCATATCGATCGAAGTATTGGAAAAATTTAGCAATGAGCATATTACAAATGTACTCTTGAGGACATAAAGCTCAAGCACGGAGTGACTATGACAAACTATACCATATGTAATTCAGATTCACAATTTCTTTGTTCAATACTCTACTACGGACATTACTAAATCAGCAGCACTACTCTGTTACCACTTGTTAAAGATAACAACACTGACGAATCTCATGCTAATGGACCTTCTCCTGATATCTAGACATTAAATCGGAGAAATACTTCGCTACATATTATTATGTATACACATAAACAATATTGATACCTGCCTTAATAGGAACTGATGAATCTTCTCATCAACTCCAAAACCTTATTGAATGGAGAAAGAATATATGTGTGTATATATATACACACACAATAATAAACCACAGACCATAAAAAAATTCAAAAAAACACTGACACCTAATAAAATGTGATTGGACAATTTAGTGGATTCAGCATGTACCCTAATTTTATTTTGATTCTTAAACAGAGGAAAGAGCGTAGTTGAAATTAGAATTACATACGTGATATGGTCTGGTTGGCATCGGAACTCCATTCATTCTCCAAAACCTCTGCGACGTCGTCTATTGTCCGGCTGTTCGATCCATGACCAGAAGCCGCTTGCAACTGGCCGTCGTCAGCCGTGGACGGCGGAGGAATGGAAGAAAAGCTATCTGGCAAGTGGAAGTGGAAGGAATTGGAAGAATGTTCATGTTGATTGACAAATGGCTTTGATTCAGGCAGTGGGGGAGAACGGCAAGAGGATTGTGCTATAAAATTAGAGTGAGAAATTCATCAGGATGTTTGTT
Source organism: Cyclanthera cordifolia (assembly GCA_037832605.1). NCBI lineage: Eukaryota > Viridiplantae > Streptophyta > Magnoliopsida > Cucurbitales > Cucurbitaceae > Cyclanthera > Cyclanthera cordifolia. Next base: position 7,536,523 of record JBBMEG010000005.1, on the reverse strand, counting down.
TGGCGGAAATATTAAAGTTGAGTGAAGAGGAGTTAAAGTTAAAGTAAGGAGAAGAAGAATTTATGTACTTACGTGGTGTGATCTGGTTGGCATCGGAATAATTCTGTCCATTCTCCAGAGCAATTGATTCAGAGGTACATAACCGATGAGCGGCAGCCGTGGACGGCGGAGGAACTGGTTGTGAGTGTGAGGGAGAATGACAATTAGAATGATGAGAATGATTGTTAGTAGATGAGGATGATGCAGCTTTTGTGTCTTGTAATTCAATGGAAGAAACAATCCAATTATTGTCGTTGCTGTGGGGGTTGCATACTTTCATACTTCTGAATTTCATTCTTTTCCTTCTCCTCATATTTTGATTCTTCAACGGAGCCATGTTTCTGTTTATGCTCACACACTCATTTTTGTCTTCTATAGTATTTGAGTTCATGTAATTAACACTAATGTTATGAGTTGCTTTCATTTATTCAAATGAAACTGAGTCAATATTTAATAACAGTGAACAGAAGCAGACACCAATAATAATGTTACTGCTTTCTCTGTTGAAGCTGCAATTATTGAGTCAACTGGAAAAGAAAGAGTGAACAGACTAAAAGTAGGAATTGAGGCAACTCCTTCCAATCAACTTTTTATAAACTACTTTAAATAATTATAAGCCAAATACTAGCCTTTTTTTAGGGTCTATTTGAGTTAATTTTCTTTAAATTGGTAAATTATAATTTTTTTAATTTTTGATTAGTGTTCAGACCTGATTTCAGCAAAGAGAATGAACATGAGACAATTGATTTGAATAACGAATGTGTGTTTTAGGATGTTCGATCTTTGGAAGTTTGAAAAGTTTTCAGCGTTGAACTTTCTCTAAACTTCAAACTTCTCGATCTTAAGGAAAACTTCTCTATTTATAGAGTTTCCATGGACTTATCTTGAACTTTGATGAACTTTTGAGTTTGAGCATTGAACTTGGTTCAGTGGGCTTGTTTACATGGACATGAGTCTTCATATGTACTTGGGCCACCAATTAAACTTAGTTTTATTTAATTTTGACATAATTTCAAAATAAAACAAACTTTTGATCCAATTTAATTTTGAGAAATATTGGCTAAAAAATTAATTTAATTTTGTCATTAACTTTAAAATAATGATGTGATAATTTATGATGGACCGAAATTTCTCGGTTAACCATTAGCTCTTAGTTTACAACCAATTTTTTTGCTTTAATCTGACATAAGATAATAATCATAATAAATGTATATATATGATTAATTAATATAAAAAAAAAACACGCCACCTAGATAAATAACATGGAAAGAAATTTAGTACACACAGTTTAATATTTTTCTTACGCATTTATGGGCAGAACGAAATATAGTTGGATACAAATTTTCTTTATTTTTACGCATTTATGGGCAATGTGCGATATTTACGATCTAATAATTCAATCCAACTCAATTAATATATACATATAAATAAGTTAAATTGCTCTTCAATATAAGTTTAACCTGTTTGTAAATAGTAAATTATTTTAAATTATATATAATTCTAAAAGTTTAAGAATAAATTTTATATATGATTTCATAACTTCTTTTTTTTTTTTTCATTTATACGTTTACTTATCATATCTTACGGTAACTCGTCTTACCATGTATTATTTATCTTTCTTGCAACACAAAAAAAAAAAAAAATTATGTCAACTAACAATAAATTGTTGGACATTAATTAAATAAAGAAAATTGCATTGGATGAATTTCTTTACCAAATTAATTACACAAATGATAAAATATTGGATAAATTATAAATTTAGTTTCTATGATTTCAAAATCTAGATTTTAGTATGTATGGTTTGGAAAACTCTACAATTTAGTCTCTGTGGTTTGAGAATTTAGAATTTAGTCCCTAAAATTTGATAAAATCTAAAAAATAGTCTGTCGTTCATAATTGCTAGTAAATAAAATAGGTAAAAATTAGTTATTTTTGTGTTTAATGATGAGGGTGTGATATGAGTAATTAATTGAAAAAAAAAAAACATAATTCATACATCACATTTACCTATTTGAATAACATCCACTATTTTTTAGGTTTTTACCCAATCATATGAACTAAAGTCTAGATTTTCATACCTTATAGACTAAACTCTAACTTTTCATGAAATCATAGGGACTAAATTTATAATTTACTCTAAAATATTTGTATTCATAGTCATTAATACGTTTTAATATTGTATTATAAATATTTATTAATAATATTAGTATTATAAAACAAATGTCACGCTTATTAATATAATTGACTACCTATTGATCATTTATTTTTAAAATTGGCCAAGTGTGAAACAAGTTTTCCATTAAATAAAGGAAAAATTACAAGTATTTAATTAATGGAGTATTTTAAGTAAAACAAAAAACCAGAGTTATCAAAGATCATGCCCAAAATGAACAAATAATCTAGTAATGTCGAAATTCGAGACGTGAATTGTTAATCCATATAAAAATTTAAATCAATTTTGAGTCGAGTTAAGAGATTTTATTGGACTTAACCAAAATTTTAGGCTCATGAATCTAAGTTAGATTGAGTCATCTAGTTGTGATTTTTGCCTTTGATTCGTGTGTATTATTTATTTATTTATTTATCTATCACGTATTAATAACTCAACGGGTACAAACTATTTTTTAAAAATTTGGAGGTAAAAATTTCAAAAATAATAAATAAATAAATATACACGTGTATAATTACGTTAAAAGTAAAAAAAATTGATAATAGATTTGAATTAGTTTAGATGAACTCATGCTTAATTTTAAATCCATTCAACCATCCACTTAATTTATAAAAATTATTTATTTGAAGTCAGCTCAATCCAAATAAATAAATAGTCTAACGAAACCCGTAAAGTTTATCGATATATTAGAATGGACTACACTTCTAATCATGGTTGAACTAAACAAATTTTATTTAAACATGATTGAGAAATTTAGTGCTTGTTTACCAATTTAATGTCTATTTGAGATGGGAACTATTTTTAACAATGTTGGATAATGTTCAACTCATTTAACTTACATAAAAAATGGGCTTACTAGGGAAATGGGCTCAAGAGAATAATACACAGATAGAAGCCCAGTCGATATGGGCCCAAACAAAATTATATTTATTAAATATAATTAAATGAAATATTATTTAAGCACGAAAGTAATCATTCAAATTATATTAATAGAATTTTCCTTGCTTTAATACATAATTCACAAACACATAAAGTAGTAGCTTGGTTTTTTTTCTTTTTTTTACTTTAACATCACAACATTTGGATGTAGACTCGAACTAGTGAATACTACTGGATCACTAATTCTAGCCGAACTATGCTAACTTTCGTTTTTACTTTAATATAATAGAAGTGAAATTTTCCTTACTTTAATACATAATTCACTAATATCACAAACATCAATATGAAACAACATATACACAACATAAAACCTTTAAAATGATTTGGTTTGGAGTTCATCACATTCAGTCTTGAGCTGTTTTTCAATCCTTGAATTTCCCAAAACACATCTTTCATCCAACCAAGCAATTATGTCTGCAAACACAACATCAATGTTTTCAAGTGTCTCTCCATACAGCAATCCATGCCACATCTCTGGATATGTCTTCAAGCTCTTGTCCCAGCTCGACGCCTTCTCGTGCAGCTCCTCACTCACTGCTATATCCGTCACTCGGTCGGCTTCTCCATGGAGAATTATAAATGGAATTGAAACCTGCATGATTAAAACACACTCCATTTATCAAATTACCATTCGACCCAAAAACTTAACCGATGATCAATTCAAACAACGAAAAAAGGCGAACCTCTTCGAGTCTTTGCTCGAGGTCTAAACTGATCTTGAGAAGTTCATGGCCAGTGTTCAAACGAGGCCTCCCTTTGTAGCAGTAAGGATTTGTTCTGATCTGTTGATTAATTTTATCACCATTAGAAGAATTGATTAACAGAGTTGTAATAAACAGAGGAGATTGATGGATATTTACCTTATGCCTAACCTCAGGAACTTTGAAAGCAACATCAATAATATCTTGTGTTGGAATTATCTTCCATGTGGGTATAAACTTGCAAAGCTTTGTCAATACATTTACAACTATTGGGTTTGGTTTTACATCCTCTGCAATCTGTCAAAAACAGAGGAAATTAATCACTTATTAACATACATATTCTTTTTAAACTAAGGTTGAGATATGTCTTAAACTAAGAGTTTCAAAAACCTAGACGAAATATGTAATTGAGTTTATATTTTTGTATTTCAACTTTTATATACGAAGCATACGTTGTACTAAGTTTTATGTATAAGCTCGGTTAAAACTTTAGGTTTATTTGATCCGTTTCTCTATTCTCTTTCTTTTGATTAAACAGTTCTTTCCTCTGTTCATGGACGTAACTAACCCGGTTTGGAATTGTCTTATGTTGTTTTATTATTTTTGTTTGATTGTTGGATTAAGTAAAAATTATAAACTGAAATTTATAAATTAGGAGAGAAATTTTGATACCTTACACATAGGTGCAACAAAGACAGCACCATCCCAATAGTATGGCTTCTTTCTATGCAATAACAGAGCAACTGCCCCTCCCATGGATTCCCCCAACAGATATCTCATTTTTCCATTGTTCTCTTTCATTTCTGAGCATTCAAAAACATTTGTTTGTTTGTTTTGAATAAAACCCTGGTGAAAATTTTGAATGAACAGGCATAAAAATTGAATCTCTTGCATGGAAAAAGATACCAGAAATAGCTGTGAAATGATCAGAGCAGTCATCGACTACATAATCAAAGCTTGTAATGTAGCCTTGTAAGCCGTCTGATTTTCCATGCCCTTCGTAATCAATCCCGTAAATTGCATAACCTGCCTTTGCAAGCCTGATTGCGGTGCCTATATATATATATATATATATATATATAATTCAAATTAAAAATTAAAATCAAATTAATTAGAAATAAAATTAATCATCTCTTGTTGTCAATTAGCTTTGAGATAAATATTTTGTGGAATAAAAAAATATGTATGAATTAATTAATACTATTCATGGTGATGCTGCATTCCATTGCATAGCCATGGCAGATGAAGATCAAGGCTTTTGGTTCCTGATTCTTTGGAAGCCATTTGCAGGTGAAAAGCTTCAACCCACGTGAGTTCAATACATACTCCTACAAAATAATAAATCCAATCCATATTAACGTAAACTCGCTACTTAATTAACATTAATAACACAAATAATTACAAAGGGCAAACCTCTTCATAAGTAGTGCCATCCACTGTTTGAGCAGCCTGTAAATAAGACATACAAAAACAAGTTAGACAGAGAAAGAGACAGCACTAAAAAACACATACATGGTGAGGGAGAGAGAGAGAGAGAGAGAGAGAGAGAGAGAGAGAGAGAGACCATGTACAAGAAGGATTTTTTTACTAAAAATAATGAAGTGGAAAATGGAAGAAGATTGGATTTTTCTTTTTAAAGGCACTTTTTTGCTTCTTTTTCAAGGAAAGGAAAAAAAAAATAAATATTTAGGGGTGTTTGGCTACTGCTAATAAAGGGGACATTGAGATGATTCGCGATGTTTGGGCCACCGTGAAGAGTTTTCTCAAAATTATATTTTTATTCTCCTCCTAACTACTTTTTATTCTCTTAGTAACTATTTTTATTCACATCATATCCATTGTTTTATTTTTCTCATTATCATTATCTTTTTCTCCAAACACAATTAATCATTTATTCCGTAATTATTCTCTTAATCACACCTAATTAATTATTTTTCTCATAATTATTCCTTTTTTTCATTTTCGATTTTCATTTTTTTCATAATCATTCTCATCCTGTTTGCTCTAAATCCACCCTTAACGACACCCATTCCACGAAACGAAGTGATCTTTTAATTTAATGCTTAGAAAATTCAAACTTAGCAGACGAGTTGAATTAACTTCGTCTACATGTCAAGTTGTATGGGGTGTAATTGTCAACCCTTTAAAATCTAAAATAAAGCTAATTTTACTTTCTAGCTTTTCAGGGGTAAGTTTGACTCTTAGATAAACTGAGTTATGATCACTTGCTAACGAAACGCTCAATTCGTGTAACGTTTTGTTCATCTTTTTTGTTTATTAGTTTTCGTACATATTCATAACAAAATTAATTAATAATAGAGAGTAATCTTACGTATCATATAAATATATTGAAGAATGATCATATTCTTAATGTAAATAATTTTTGAAGTTGTTTCCTTCATGATCTTCTCGCTATATATTCATACGCTCTTCACTTTTAATATACAGCAAGAACTTTATAATACCGTAAATGTTTATATTAATTTTTAATTTTATTTAAAAATTAATTTTTGTGAGTTCAAATATTTTGGATGTATTGAGATATTTAGCGAGTAGTTGAGTGTGTACTACTACAATCCCACCCTTCGAATTTCATTAGAATATTCTTGCAATTTTCACCCATAGATATAAGATGTGTCGGAATCACGTATCATTATTTTTTATTGACTTCATTTATTTTATATTTGATACAGTAACTCCTTTTAAATTTCTAATTAATTATGATATTAATGTGTTCATAGATATGAATCATCTTTCCATAAATATAGTTGAGTTCCAATAAAAGAACTTAAAAAAAAGTAATGTGAACATTCCAAATATATTTTTATACGACGTTTTAACATGTAAAATATCTTTGTATAGGATATTTTTAGAGATAACATTTATTTTTTATTTTTATTTTTTCTTTTTAGTTAGGGACAGGTCCCACATAAGGCGGGTCTGTTCTCTGAATCTCACTATTTTGGTAATGAAGTTGAGATTATCCAGAAGAAAAAAAAAAAAGGAGATATTTAAAAATATTATAGTCCACGATGTTGACTTTTTACCTGCCCACCTGCATTGACTTTGTGTTTCATTCAGACTAGTGATTAATTTGGCATTTATTGTACTTAAAAGAAGATTGTGATAACCAAATATGTATTAATATCATGATCT
>JBBMEG010000005.1:7501607-7529418 GCA_037832605.1 Cyclanthera cordifolia | reverse complement strand
TCTCAAACATCTCATCAAACCTCAAATCAAATTAATTTATATCAAATTAAATCTAAACTAAACATCTTCTCGTAAAACACAAATTAATTACAATCAAATTTTATAATAAAATTAATCTAAAATAAACATCTTTTCCGTTAAAATACAAATCTGATTTTTTTAAGGCATCTTCTCTCTTAAACATCAATTCTAAAACAAGTACTATGTATCTTCAATTTACTCAATTTCCTCTTCTTCTTTCATTTTCTCTCCTCTCTTCTTATCAACTTCAAAATTCACTCACCCCCTTAATTATTTGGTTTAACGGTAACCCGCTTAGCACAAGTAGGATATTTAAACGTTTGAGTTTTTATTTCTGTAACTCAACAATATGAATCTATAACCACTTATTAATAAATCATATAATAAGTTATTAAAGTCTTAATTTTTTGCAATCATCATAAATTGAATTCCAGGGTTATTCCATGGATTTATCTTGGGAGGCTCTCCTTTAGGCATGTATCTAATAATAAAAGATGATTCGTTCGGTATAAGTTCTAATTATATCTACATTCATATTTTAATATTATATTATAAAACTTATTAATATCAATATATTGTATTATAATATTCATTAACTAATATTAGTATTATAAAAAAAAAAGTGACAATACTCATTCATATCAATAACTAAATTTGTGTCGTAAAGATGGTTGGCACAATATTGTTTCATTGTTTGATGTTAATTCAGTTCAACACCAATGTCACTGATTCAATTCTAGAAATCATATACATTTTTTTCGTTTATTTGAGAGTAATAGCGTAACCTGTATGTATAGTTCTTAGTCTCTCATCCCTCCTTTGCAGGAGCTTTATCTCAAGGAAAAAAAAAAAAGAGGTATGTTTTTAAATAAAAAAACACAATTTTTAGTATATATTAAAAATTCAATAACAAATATACGTGGAGTTGAAACTGGGCCGAAACTTTTAGTTTGTAAAGCTAAGCCCAAAAATGTGAGTATGAAACTGGGCCGAAAGACAAAAATGGGCCAAAAATTAGGAAGCACAGTAGCGGAAGATGACCCCCACGGCCCTACCCTAACACTTGGATTGAATGGGAAGACAAAAAACAATTTAAAATTAAAGATTTAATGTTATTTAATGTATATTCTATTTTTCAATTAATTTTTAATAAATAAAATTATAAAATGACTGATACTTTGGTTGATTGCAACTTGAGGTAATGACCTTAATCAAATGAATAAAGTCCGTGACCATTGAAAATGAAAGTGCTATTTTAACTAATTTTAGCCTTAAGGGAATCCTAACTTTTGGAGTATATCCGTTTATTGTACAAAATATTTGGTCATCTCTCATGACTTTCTCTCCCTCTCTGTTTTTTCTTTTTAGATTACAACAATTAGATACGAGAAACAACTTATGACTTTATGATCCTTAAATATTCATTGATGCTATTGAATTACTGCTTTTGTTGATATAAGAACAACTTCAAAAGTAAGAAAGGACGCACGCGTTCCAGACCGTCAGCCTTTGCATATATACACATTGAAAATGTTTATTAGTTTACGAACTTTTGATTATAAATTTATTAGAGGTAAAAAGTTATGAATTTGTCTAGTTATAGGCTTTTAGAAAGAGAAAAAAAAAGATTAAATTTTTTTGAGCAATTTTACGTCACTTTTCACACTTAAAATCTCTTAAAACTAATTTAAAGGCGTTAATTGCAACACTTTTCATACTTTAGAGATGTAATTAGTCAAATTGAAAGTTTTTAAAAGACTTAATTATTGGAAACGCATATTTTAGGGATGGTTTGTGCAATTTTCCCAAAAAGAAAAAATTAACAAGGGAGTATAGAATTAGGGATCAAACACTTTGGTCGGATTAGAATTTGGGAAATCATTAACCCACGTGAGTTTTGATAGTATATTAAATAGCATATATAAAATTCCACCTCAAAACTAATTAACAAGGAAGGAAGTAATCCACGTATTGAAAAATCCTTACATTTTTAATACATAATAAATGCTACAAATTAGTGAGTATCTCCCGCTTGAATGAATCCAATAACAGAAACCAATTCAATAAAACATATGGTAATCATGTTCGGTTGAGTTTATTATTTAATAATTATCAGAAACATGGTATATAACCGATTGAACGAATATTAATACATTTCTAATACGAGTTGAGTTATGTTGTTTTTGACCATTAATCAAACGTTAAAACATATTGTATTGTTTTATACCCTTACATACGTTTTTAGCCCTCCTGAAAATTCAAATATTATAAAACTAAAAGTCAACGAAAAGTAAGTAACACGCTTCTTTAACGCAACCGTTAATATTATTATGCTTAATTAAATAGCAAACATTTATGTCTCATATATAACTATATTGTTTAATGAACATGTGCTGATTAAATTTGTATCAGTAAAATCATAAGAAATATATACGAACTATAGTACTTAGCATATCCAATTTATTCTGTGATAAAATCTCATTAAGAATGATAGAATAAACTCAAAACCAAATTAAATAAAACCAATTTAATGAATCGATTCGATTTTTAAAATACTATTAGATTATTCGATTTAATATTTTAAAAAATTGAAATATAAAGTAAAAGCATATAAATACTAAGAAAAATATATATTGGTATTTTGATTTAATAGAAGAACAAATACAAATGTGAAATATGAACTAAAAACATCGTAAATATTGTGATATTAATGGAAAATGTTGTTTTTGATTAGAAAAAAAAAACTTAGAATCAAACTAAAACCAAATTGTGAAAAAAAAAACAATTTATTATTAAAATCAAAGTCGAAAATCGAACTAAAACCAGACCAAACTAAATAAAAATCAAACCAATGATAGACCCAATTATTGAAAAAACGAAAATATTCATTCGGTTCTAAATTTGACACAAAAGTGACAAAAATCAAACTAAAATTCATCCCTAAATATCATATTCATCTAATATTATATTGGAGTATTCATGAAACTTCAACCAATATTTGCCGATAATTTTGTTGATAGTCTTCAAATTAACAGCAATGCAACCGATAGTCTTCAATTAATTCACGATAATTTTCAATTATTCTCGTGGCAACTAATTAATTTTAAAATTTAGGATACAAACATAGGAAGCGAAAAAGATTTGGGATATGAAAATGGCCTGTTACCAACCTATGTTCAAAGTCCTAATAATTAAGCTTATCTATTTCTCTAAAACTTATATACGTATAACGTATTTTTGCTTTGCCTAATTTAGAACTTCGTATCTAGTCAATAAACCTAACTCATTTAACCTTCAATTTCTTGTGGTTGCTGATTTTAGACCAATCCACTATTATTAATTTCATACATCTGCCTCTGCCTCTACCTCTACCTTATAAATATCACCATGCATGCATACACTTTCTCCATCCTCAATTCATTTCATTTTACTTCATCCTTTCTTTTATCTTCTTTCATATCTACTTGTGTGTTGACACAAGATGCATTTCTCAAAGCTACTCCTTTTGGTAGTTTTGGCAGCCATCTCTCATCATGCATCCCATGCAGCTGAAGTACTTCAAATGAACAACAAATTAGAGAATCATGTTATTACTTCCCCGGACGACGAAACTTTCGATCGTGAATATCTTCCTTCGACCAAAGGTGGAGATATTTCTCCACCGGATTTCCTCCGAGGCGTTCCGTTTAACTTCCAATCTTTGCAGAAGGCCGGATTGACGTGTAGCAAATATCCGAGAGTGTGTCGAGCAAAGGGCAGCGGGGGGCCCGATTGCTGCAAGGGGAAGTGTGTAGATGTTGAGAGAGATAGGAACAATTGTGGAATGTGTGGAAATAGATGCAAGTACTCGGAGATATGTTGCAATGGGAAGTGTGTGAATCCGATGTTCAATAGGAAGAATTGTGGAGGTTGCAACATTGTGTGCAATAAAGGAAGCTTATGCGCCTATGGGATGTGTGATTATGCTTAATTTATTGAAGTTGTTAAGATTATGAATTTAATTAATTAGGGTTTATTTGTGCATGATTGTGTAATAAAAAGGTAAGGTGGTTATTATTTAGTTTCTTAATTAATTTTCATCAAGCTAGAAGATGTCTCAACCTCGTATACTAATATACATATATTTCTTCAATCAAGACCTTGAACGAAAGTTTAAAGGATCAAAATGGAACAAACTTTGAATTCAATATATATAAGCTGAGATTAACTTCAATCAAAAGATGGTGAATAATATAATTAAAATCGGTAAAACAATGCCCAAAGTTCAGCTATGGATAAAATATTTCAAAAAAAAAAAAGTTATAATTAAAATAGAGAGCCAAAAAGTTGTGGGCTAGGTCAAATTCTCTTATTACATTAGGTATGACGTCATTTTTCTTTTCAAAGGGACAATAAACCTATGGTTAGTGAACCTTTCTCTTTATTTTCTTTGATTATTCTTTAAGATTTTATAACACATGGTTACAAATAGTGTTATGGATAGAGTTTTACGCAATGAATTAGATCAAGTAATTATAGAAATCACACGTATGGCCCAAAAAACACAGGTACACAGGGGGAAGCCCATGAACAACCGAACGACGTCCCTAATTGTGCGCAAAAGAGATTTGTTGGCATGCAAACAAAATTAAAAACTAAAGTGAAAAGCATATTGATATATGAAATTTCAAAGTTATCAATTTCTGACCAAAAAACACCTCAAATTAATAAATACATTAAAAGAAGAAAAAAAACATTACAATTATGTGGAAAGAGTTTTGTTCAAAAACTCAACCTTTGTTCATCTCACGAGTCAGCACACATGCATAAACTAAAGCGACAATTAATAACCAAAAGGTTACAAGTTCGAATGGTACAACTCTCAAAACATATAAATTAAAATAGGTTGCGTCGGCGAGGCTTAAAAGCAGAAAAAAAAGTGGCGACAAAGGATTCGTTCAACAAACTATACTCAAGAGCAAACAATATAATGAAACTAAGGAAAGCCAAAGCACTAAGAAACCAAGGAGTCCATGACCTAGAGGAGTTATAATGCAAGAAGAAGGCAGTGCAGAAAGCCATATTCATGAAGGCGATAGAGATTAAGAGTGTGGAGAGTCCCCAGAAAAACTTTCGAGGCAACGACTTCAAAAAATGCTTTTGCGTAACCCGCGAAGTGAGAATGGAGAGGAAGATGAGTATTGAAATAGTGGAAGACATCAAAGCAAGAGTGTCTAAAATCAAAAACACTTGTAGTCCAGTTTTGTGCTTAAAAATAACCACTCCTGTTTCTTGGTTGTTGCCTCCTGGTAATGTGAAGGCTGCCGTGTAAACCACGGTAGCTATTAGAGTTACCACCAACATGCATGAGCTTGCGGTTCTCTTCATCCACTCTTCCCCGTTTTTCTGAAGCTCTTTGTGCGACTCTCTGAATGTTTCCCATCTCTTGTTTACGTCACTTGAAGGCACTGCTACTAATTTCTCAACCTCCTTCAATAATATTTACCAATAAATAATATTCTTTTTTCATTATTACAATATCTATATCTATATCTAGTAAATCATATTATCCAAATCACTAAAAACGCACCGTTTTGGATATATGCCCATGTTTAAATTGTTACAAAATATTAATAAATGGCTTTGGATATTTGAACTATTTTGTTGTTTTCTTTAATTTCTTCATAATTATTAAGTGTATTGATAAAGAATATGTTGAGGATTCTTTTGTATTATAAACGTCAAAAGATCTCGTAATCTAATTAATATATCATTTTCGTCCATCATTTTCAGATTTGTTTTATAGCTCAAAAAGTCAAGAGAACACTTGTTAGTTGATTTATACAGATCCTTTATGATTCTGACCACACATAAAAAGACATTGCCATAAATTGACAAGGTAATATCGCCACTTATTCATCAGACATAATGCATTTTCCTTGATATCTAACATAATGCATGAAAGGATCCTTGAAGACCCATAAGATCGCCGAAAAATAATTAGCAAACCCTATGACAAGATCACGTTCAATTTTTCTATAAAAATATATTCGCTCAAAAAAAGCCCCTATAAGAAGTTAATCGTATATGAGAAGATTTGTTACGCAGAAAAAGGAAAAATGGATTCGTATTCACATATATAAGAATTATAGAAGAACAAGACTAATCTACCTTTAGACTTTCAAATGTTTATTTTTAATTCACGTACCGACAAGCACGAAGAATATAAAAAAAAAAATGAAACAAATTAAAAATAGAAGGGTGTGACATGTCTCGTGACATTAGTCCAGGTGTACCCAACCCCGACACTCACGGATATTAGAAAGAAAAAAAAAAACGGGAAGGATCAATTGAATTATTCATCCAATTACCATGTCCTATATAATCAATTGATTTTCTAAAGTTTAAAAAAAAAATACCTGGAACCACTGCAGCTCACGTTGCAATTGAAGGAAAGCGCCGGTGGAGACCCGTTCAAGGTGTTCACGAGCAGGCAAATTTGCAACCAAAGACAACATATTTTGATTTCCAGAATCCAAAAATTCAGCAATAATATGTTTGAAGCCACGAATCTCATGAATTAGCTTAAACACACTCTCTTGACGATATTCAACAGCGATGTGAAATATGCTTTTGTTTTCATTCAAGTTCCATACAATCAGATACGGACAGAAGCTAATCAACACACTCAAAAACTCTGCATTCCCTACTCTCGCAGCATCATCCATAAAGCTCGACGGACTGTTAATCAACCCCAACATCTCCCGGCGCCGTTTCGGGAAACTTTCTCCAAAACTCTTGCACACCAATTCTACCATTTCATATGCATCGTACGTTCTCCTCAATTTTTCAACCCTGCTACCAGCTGCCAAATAATAATTTATAAATACCCCTAATTAAAATAATTACACTATAATTAATTAATCATGTTGTATAATATATATATATATATATTTACTCACGCCAAATTATCCACTTATTCCATGTTGCTATCAGGCTTGTGCTACCTATCATTAATGGAGGTGCCTTTTTTCCTGCCAGTACATGTAATGCTGTTTGTCCGTTATCTTCATTCCTCTCCCATGCTAATTCCTTTTCATTTTTTAGAATCTCCATTCCAATTTCTTTTTATCACAACAAAATCAAAGATGATTTAGATACTATGCAGCTAGGGATCGATGCACCTCCTCTCAAGATGTAAATCAAAATTAATGTTATAATTAATTAAATGATTCAAATTTAAAAAGAATTAAAAAGAGGGTAATTAATTAGGGGGGAGATTATTTAAGTTAATTACCGTAATAATCAGACAAGATAGCAGCATGAAGAAGCTGAACTTTTTCTTTTTTATGAAAACGGTCATCCGTTAAATGAGTGACGGAGCGAAGGTAGTAAGCCATATCCGTACGTTTGTATGTGATTGCGAGACGAAGTGGGAGAGAGTCGTTGAAGCCAGGTAAATATGGGAGGTCCCCATTCTTACTCACCATGGCTCTACCGATTCTTGTATTTCCTGATATTGCAGCGAAACAAAGGGCCCTAAATCCAAGTCCGGTTCGAGGTTTCAACTCCTCAGGATCCATTTTCTTCACCAACTCCTCCACAAAATGTACCTGTTGTGCACCAGCCGCAATATGAAGGGCGGTCTCTCTCCTGCTGTTCAGTGGAACTCCAGCTATCGTTGGATGTTTCCTCATTAATTCTATTGCTTTTATCCAATCGCCTTTTAGTGTTGCCAAATATAGCCGATCCAGATCTGCCCGATATTCTATATATATATATATATGTATGCAAAATTGCAAAATAAAGAGAAGTCTATTTCATGGAAATTAAGAATAAACCCAAAATGTTGGAGCTAAAAATAAATAGTAATATTACCCTCTGCTTCTGAGCTTGAACTGTGATTGCTGCTGGCACCCTCGTGATTTATTTCCACAATTGTAGAAGATGATTCTGCCGTATGATAAGAGTTCGAGCTGGAAGAATCTAATTGTGGCTGATGATAAAAAGAAGACGATGACGATGCCTCCATATTCATTAACTGCTATATGGAATAATGCTTGTATCAATTTTAATGGCATTTGCAGCATAATATATATATATATAGCCATTAACGATGTGGAATAAGTCATTAAACCTCACTAAAATTTTTTTTTTAAATTAATTAAAAATTAAAATCCACTACATTGAACCAACAAGTTAACCACGTGCCTCTTACCGTACAAATTAGAGTGTACAAAACAACCAACAATTCAAACAATCTGGACTAACCAATCTAATTAGTACTAGTTCGGTTGAGTTATGATTTTCTAATTTTGTTAAATTGAATCAATTTTTGTTTTGTTGAGACGGATTAATTAATTTTTTTTAATTGTTTCAATTTAACCCAATATGAATTAAAAAACATTACATATATATACATAGAAAAAAAATTAATTAATAAAATAGAAATTGTACGAATCAAATTGCTTTATGGAGTAAATAAAGATTAACATAACTTAAAAATCTAATCCAACCCAATCTAAACCAATGTACACACATCTAGAGATGTCCATGGAGAGAAGTTGGGGAGCTTCTGGACCTGCTTCCAAAATTAAATCTATTCTTGTTCTTAAAAATTTTATTTGTTTATTTTATTTGCAGATCAGATTATTGGAAATTTTCAAGTTATTATTATTTTTCTTTTTTTATTTTTGTTAAGTAATATTTTTAAAATATATATCTATAAAGTTTCAAGAATTATTAAAGAAAAATAATTTAATTACCAACTTCTAATTCATTTGCTTTATTTTAACTAACAATTCTTTATTTGCAATAAAAAAAAAAAATCTTTATTTGTCTCCGTCGAAGCTCTTTGCCAATTGACCATACGAAAGGCTCTTTGCCAACTGTAGTAACAGAAATCCCAATTAGGGGATTTTTCATTAATAATAAAAAAAGACTAATAAAAGTCTATGAATGTCAAGGAAAAAAAAAACTGATTTTTTTTTTTTAATTATTTTTTTTGAAATACAAAAACTGATTTAAATATAACAAAAAATGATAATGAGCATTTCATTTACGTGTAACATTCTAATTTGAAAATTATTGGTTTCAGTCATGTTAAATTAATTAAAAATAATAAGTAAAAATAAATTAAAATAATGAAAAATTCATTTGGATATAAATAGTAGAATTTGCTATATAATAATAATAGTAATAATAATAATAATAATTTCTTAAAATATATATTCTTCGTCAATTATGCTGCGTCTACCGCGTATCCAAATTGACACGCTTTCTAAATTGCAATATTCTCTTACTATTTGACTTAATAAAATATATGTGTTTGTTGTTTATCTAAAAAATAAGAATATGAATAATAATTATTAAATTTAAGATTTTCTTTTTCCCATTTTCTTATAAAATTAATAATAATGGGTTTCTTTCCAGAATAAAAATTACAAACGAAACTCCCAAGTTGTTAAAGACATTAATTTAGATTCTAATTCTATTGAGTTTTTTTTTTTTTTTTTTTTTTTTTTTTGGGAGGATTTTGCAAAGATTAGCCAGAATTAAGAAACTAATAGTTAAATCTTAAATTATTAATACAATTACAATAATACTTTCTAATACAATAAATGATAATTAATAAAATTTAATTATAAAAAACAAACAATAAATATGGTAAAAATTTCTCAACTTCCTTATTGAAATTTTTGCCCAATTATTTTCGTCTAGCTTCATTTAATCAAAAAAAAAAAAAAAAAAAAAAAAAAAAAAAAAAGTCCACTTTTCTTTCCTTTTCTTAGCTCCTCTTCATTATTTTGTAAGGTAATCATTTTTAATCTAAGCATTCCAAGATCGTCCGACTAACACGGTAGTGATCAGGACGCAGCCACACAAGATTAGAACGTGTTCATATGCCAAGCTCATCACCACCATCCTTCACATTTTCACACCATACAAGATTTACGAACCCCGAGGGACTATTGTCCAATAGTCTGCACATAGAATTAGAAAGGCGTTTGGACGAAGAATTGTAGATTGATTATAAATTAGTAGTTATTTTGAATGATTAAAATTTTGAGTTTCAGTTAATATAGTTTCGTTTTGATGTAATTATTTGTAGAGAAGTTGTAGTTAATAACTTGTTTGGATGATAATTTTGTAGAATGATCGTAGACAAAAGTTTTCCGAATATCATTATTTCACATTGATGAAGTAGACAATTCTCTAAGTATTTATAAGATAAGATGAACTATTCCTCTTGATTTTAAGGCGAATGCTCACCATATCTAATTTGATATCATAGCCTAAACACTCAAACATGTCTCGGTTCATAGTAGAATTTAATTTCGGACCACTATAATTCCATTGTTGCTTTCCCCATTTTTTTTCTTCTACTTTTAATACATTTCTATTGCATTTGTGTTAGATTCAATTTGATTACAATTAGAATGAAAAATGGTGATTAGGGAGAAATTTGTTTTGATTTTTCTTCAATTAGAGTTTCGCACCAAAGAAGAAAAGAAATGAAAAAATAAAATGGATACATCTTATGAACCTCTAAAGTTCATAGTAAAATTTTAATAACACCAACGCTTAATGGGCTTCAAGACTCATTTATAACCATACAATGTCTAAATTATAAATTTTGAATCGTTCCCACATTTGCTTTTATTTTATTTATTTATTTATTTTTATTATTATTATTATTTTTTTAATAGAGAATACATTCTCTTTGACTTTAAATTTTAAATAGCTTTTCATTCTCTCAACATTTTTTTGAGTTATAAATTCTGAATCATTCCCACATTTGCTTTCTCCATCGTACGATATTCCTAGTTCCAAACATTTAATTTTGTTCCGGTTGGTTTTAATACGAAACATTTAATAGGGGTACACACTTGCTAATTTTGACTTTAATTTTAAATATAATCTAAATATTTTTGTTTTACCTACAATTTGCTTAATATACTAGTATAATTCAATTCACAAATTGAATAAGTGGATACATTTTCTAAATTTTATGACATCACTATAAAAGTCGTGAACGAATATCAAATATCAAATTTAAAAGGATTTTCTTTTTCTAGAAAAAAAAAAAAAAAAACAAACAAAAAACAAACCGATACCATGAATAACATATTTTTAAAGTAATTACATATATAGCAGGAAAATTATTCGGTCAAGGTAACAAGACTACGAAATTCCCCGTTTTTCCTTCAGTCTATCGCTCTCATTTTCATCCGTTCGTTAAAAGCATTTAATCAATTCAAATGATAGCTGAATCAGTTTAGTGATAGCCTTCAATCAAATCACTAATAGCCTTCGATCAATAATTCAACTAATAAATTTCAATTTCCATCAGTTAGTTAATCGTCTTCAATCACAAAAATGTATAATAGTCTTCAATCACTAATCGAAGTCTAATAACGACGACGACGACATGTGGTGATCGACGATGGAGAGCGCAAATGCCTTTACCTTGTTGGACGGATCTCATTTCCGTGAATACAAATCTGGTCTCAATTTTTGATCTGATCTGAAAAGAAACAAATGAGTTTCAATGTTTTTCGCCGAAAAGAAGAGAGAAGATTTTCTTCTTCATTGTTGTCGGCTAACAACAAAATTGGAAAAAATTGTCTCTAAAAAAAGAATCAAAGTCTGAAGCGATGGATTTGAATTGAAGAGGACTATTCAACCTTGAGTTTGTTGGAGGAAGAACAGTTGCTCGGTTATGCTAATTAGAATGAAAAAGTCTTTGGTGGATTATATAACTCTAAAATAGTTATACATGATAAATTCTCAATTTTAAATAGTTTTAATCGTTGTTACTTTTATTAATACACGCACAAAATATGTAAATATAGTTATATAAATAGATGACTATACACGGAAAGGGAGAAAGTTTAATAACTCATTTATCAAATAGATGAGTTACTTTTCTCTCACCAATTGATTTTGATATGAATGTTCAGAATATTTAATAGACTATTATAACTCATTAAATTCAAATGAAAATAAAAGCGTTCTCTCCTTCATCCGTGAAAATGATTAACTTAACGTTAATAAATCACGTAAATTTATGTATTCGTTTCTCATTTTTTTTCTCTATGATTATTATTTCGACTTCATAATAATCATATTAAATTGTATAAATATCTATCTCAATATTAAAAGAAAAGTAGCTCAATGTTAGGAGACTTGATATCTTTAATGCAGTACTGTCAATATAATTGAAAGGGGAAGGTTCCAACCAATGATCATTTATAAATAAATATATATAATGGAAATTTGCAACAACCCCTTCAAAATATGAGATTTGTAATAATTAAGTTTTTAAACTTTTAATTTGAGCAATCACCTCCCTAACGTTTGAAAAGTGTTGCAATTAACCTCTTAAGTTAATTTTATGAGATTTTCAGATATGTGATGAGGATAAAATTGTTCAAAAAATATTTAGTCTTTATTTTCTCCTTCTAAATGCTTATAATTAGAGAAAATCATAATTTTTATCTCTTATAAATTTATAATGAAAAATTTGTAAGCTAATGAATTTTTTAAATGTGTATATTTATAAATTAATGGGTCTTTTTACCTGTCTTTCTAAATTTAAGTTTTTTAAACGTGTATATTTGTAAATTTGTAAACTGATTTTCACATGTCTTTTTCATTAACTGCATCATCAACGTAATTAACAAAACACTAATGTATTTAATCGGTCATTCATGTAGAAGTAGAAGTTTTTTAAATTGACTTTCCTAGAGAACTGTACTATATATATTAAAAAATCCATTAATTTAAAAATACACATTTACAAACTTATTAGTTTATAAAAAAATTTATTATAAATTTATCAGAGGCGTGAATTATGATTTTTTCTAGTTATAGACTTTTGGAGGGAGAGCAAAGAAAAATTAATTATTTTTTGAACAATTTTATCTTCTCCACACATATGAAAATCTCTTTAAATTAAAGTTAAAATGGTTAATTGCAATATTTTTTTATATTTTAAGAGAGATCATTGCATAAATTAAAAATTTTATAGATTTAATTATTACAAACGAACATATTTTAGGTGGTTCGTGCAATTTTCCCTAAATATAATCATCCGTAGATTTCTTAAATCGTGACCCAATAATGAGTAGCTCACTAATGAAAGAGGATGACCCAGTCCATGTTCTCGAGGGCTGTGACAAAAACTAAACTGGCAGATCAAATTTATTGCCAAGTACAAATTGGGTTGATGGGCCTGGTCTAGGACTTAAATAGTGTCTTCAGGCCCGATAAACATGGGCCTACATATTTTTAAGTCCTGACCCAATAACCAGTGTAACCCACAATTGGATATCGGTAAATTGAGGAAGGAATTATAGATACCGATTTTAAGAATTGATATCTTGACCATAATATTGAAAGGGATTAATTCCAAACAATTAAACTATCTCGCCACTAACTGATTGTAATAAGTAATTTGATAGTTTATAAATGGAATGGGTTAAGAAAATCTACCTAATTATTTCATGTTAATTCAAAAAAAAAAAAAAAAAACTAGTTATATCATGTTTGTTTGTGCGGAAAGTAAAGAATGGCAAATGAAAGTAACGAATAAATGAATAAACATGAGAGAAGTTGTTCGGCGACATTAATATATATCATAAGATCATGAAGTCACCGGTTCAATTTACCAATATCACTTGTTCTAATCTCAAAAGAATAAATAAATAAATAAATAAAATAAATGAATAAAAGTAAAGCAAAAATAATAATCGTTTCCTTCCTAGTACAAAGACGGGCTGTTATAAAAACGTGGTTGACTTGACCCGGAAAATCCTCTAATCCGCGTAAAAAAGAATTACAAGATTGCATCCTGGCCGTCAATTAGACACCCCCAAATATCTTCACTTAGTTTAGCAGAAAACAGAGCACAGAAAACCTAGCTCTGTTTCAGCGAGAGCAGAGAGCAAAAAAAAAATGACGAGCCTGAGAGGAATTCTCAGTCCGGCAAGATCCCGTTCTTCTCCCAGAGAAAACAGACCACACAAAAACAACACTTCTTCCGCCAATCCAACGCCCAGACCCAATTACATGTCCCCATGTCGCCGGCCGACAACATCAGTCAACGATCCGCGAAGTCAAAGAAATGAAACTCAACCCACCGCCGTCAAACCCACCGCTCTACGTCCAACAAAACCCATTTCAAAGCGACCAAATCCAACCGACAAGAAATTAGACACCAACAAACCGCCGGCCGCTAAAACCAGACCGGCTTCTCCTCGCCCTGTTAAACCGGCAAATACTCCGCCGGCGCGTGGATCTACGCCTTCAAAGGGCATTGTGAAAGGATCCATTGGCTCTGGTTCGAGATCCGATGTTTCTGGTTTGAGTCGTAGATCTTCTGATCCTCGAAAGGATTTGATTAACGGTGGGTCGGGTCATGGGGTAAACGGGGATTCTGGAAACCCGATTCGTCATTATTCGGATGGACATTATGGTGCTTTTAGTGATCCTGTTGTTCGTGATAAGTTGCGTCAGCTTTCTTTAGATGGTGAGCTTTTAATTAATTATTTATTTATTTTCCTGTAAATGCAAAAGTTTTTCTCCTGCTCATGAGATTGATACAGGATTTGGTCACTTCCATTTTAGTCCAGTGTTCTTTTTACTTCAACAAGATTTGAAATATTCAAACCCATCACTTTTTCCTCAGATCTTTACACCACTTTGAGTTTATTATTATTATTACTTAATAATAATAATAATAATAAACTTATGTAGGCTCTTGTTATTAGTTGACTATTATTAATTAGCATAGATCTAACAAATAACTATTATTTTAAGTTATTGGGTTTCAAACCTAAGTTGAAAATACATACCAATTAAGTGTTAAAGTATATTGAAAGGTTGGGACTTTCAGAAGTAGATTTTTTTTTTTTTTTTAAGAATTAATTTTACCTTTTCATTTTTGAAAATTTATGGGTGAAAATGAGGAATAAGCTATGAAAAAAATTTTTACAATATAATTTAACTGATATGGTTTGATAATATCCAAAAAGACAATTATTGTGTTTCTAATTATTTGCAAATTAAATAATTTAAAGTTAATTTAATAAAAAAAGCATGAATAGCGAGCCTTTGGCTATTGAGTTTGCTATCTAACAATAATGACTATATTTCAGAATTTATCAAATTATAGAGATTAAATTTTAACATTTTTTTTGTTATATGATTTCACATTTTTGAAATCGTTGCCTAAATTTTAACTTTGTTGGAAGTCTAATAATTAATTTATAGTTTACAAAACTATAACTCTCCATTTTTATTTAGTTTTATTTTGATAAATTTAAGTATAATAATTAATTTATAGTGTACAATTCCATTTTTATATACTTTTATTCTTGTTGGAAATTTTGTGTAGACAAAGATCTAGCAAATCTCGTCCGTCAAGCAAACTCCATATACGAATCATTCAATTTAGATACGAAGGAAGAAGAATGTAGCCCTCAAATCAACAACAATGCTCCAAGAATTCTTCAAATCTACAAAGATATTGCATCTCACCGTCAAGGAAACTCCTCCATCACATCTTACATTACAAAGCTAAAGAAATTATGGGATGAACTTGCAACCTACATCAACGTGGCTCAATGTTCTTGCGGTTCGATCGAGAAGCAGAGCGAGCAAATGGACAGGGAAAAAGTAATGCAATTTGTTGTAGGATTAGACGATTCTTACTCTACGTTTTGCGCCAAAATCCTTGTCACGAACCCGTTTCCAACGGTCGAGAAAGCTTGTTCTTTAATACTTCGAGAAGAAAAACGAAGGGAATTGGTTTTGTCATTGGAAAAGTTTGCGGACAAAGTAATCCAAAACAAATGGCTTGTTCGGAATGGGAATTCTAACAATTTTGTTGATAACAATGTTGATGATATTAAGGAGCACCAAGTTGATCATAATGAAGTTGCAAGCTTGCCTGTTGAGCCACTGCTCATTGATCTTGGCTCTCCTGTTCGTTGTTGAATATTTTCAGCTAAATCTCATCAGGTTTTTTTTTTTTTTTTTTTTTAATTTAAATTATGTTTAATCATTGTTCAATAATTTGTTGAGCTGCTATACTACTTGTCCAAACTATTAATCATCACGAGGAAACTTCTGGTGGAAAAACTTAACCTTTATGTTTCTATAGTTTTTCTTTTTATGTAGTTTATTTTTTATACTTATTTATTAAATGAGCGATATAAATATTTATGTAACTGAATATAACTTAATTGATATAAAGAAATATTTAGGTTACGTTGGAACATGATCTAAATATCAATCTTTATCTTGTTTTATTTTGTTTCGAGTTAATATAAAATAGTGTGTACCTCACATTACAGACATTAATATTTAAGTTATGTTCGAACATGATCTAAAACTCTCTTCTTTCCCTGTCATTGGTTTAGGTTTTTTTCATAAGAGGGAAATGAAAGAAACATAGACTCCTAATAAAAGAGAGAAATTTGAAGAATGCCATTTATGACACCACAAAGTAGCTTAGACGAGAATGTCATTTAATAAAAATGCTTAAATAAGAGGCATGTTTGGTGGGTAGGAAGAAATTAAAAAAAAAAAAAAAAAAAACTCTTTATTTATTGTTTGGTCTACCAATTTACCATTTTATCAATTTCTAATTTTTTTTTTCTTTGATTCATTCTTCCCTTGTTGTTGTAACCAAATATGTCATAAGAGTCTTGAAACCATAAAAATCGTATTTGAAGCATTAATTTAACTATTATAAACGGTGAGATATATGGTGTTATGAAAAGCAATGTCTAAGATGCAAAGTATTATAAGTTGAATTTTGATAAATTATGTCTTATTATAATTAAATAGTTAATCCCAAATGAGATAATATTTATGTGAAATATAGCAACAAACTTATCTATCTCAAAAAAAAAGAAAAAAAAAACAACAACAAACTGAGTTGTTTTAATTCTTATTTATCATATTTTGTAAATTTGATATAATTATATACTAAAAATAAATAAATAAATTGTATAGTTTTAAATGAGTTTTATTTTTTTGAAACAATAACAAAATAGGTCATACCTAGCTAAAATAGACATAATATTTTTGCAAATTTGTTGGTGTTGAACTCAAAATAAAATTATATTTACGCTATTTTCTTGGTTTTAAAATGTGTTTTTTTAGATGCCATACCAAACAAATTCAACCATTGGATTTTAATAGTCAGCCAGCCTAAGACACGTCGCCTGTCAACTAACCTACACATTGCCTTCTTTGCGGACACGATACCCTTCCTATTTGTTTTAATCATCTAAATCCATCGCATGATTGACGGTTGATATTAAACGGAAGCACATTAATCTTTCTAGTACCGGCCGCATCAGATTCTCAACCCGCAAAAATCCGTTTTCTTCGGTATTCGAGTATTTAAATCCTCGTGGACAAATCCCGCGATGAAAAAATAACTCCGCCCCCGCCCAAATTGACGGCTCAGATCAAACCATCTAGTTGTATTGTTGAACCGGCCGGTTTACAGTCCATTCTCTCTTCTATTTATAAAACCAGGGAGATTCGCGTTCCAACTCCGCAACTTTCCCGATCGCCCGAAATCCTATTCCGGTGGGAATTCATTTTTCATTTTTGTTTTTGTTTTTTTTTTTCTTTTTTCTGGGTTTTTTTTTTACTTGAACTGGCATTGTTTACTTGATCGACAAGTTGGTAACTGGGTTTTGTATGCTTTTTGAATTGTTCGTTATTTTCTTAATGTGATCGTGATTTATTTGTTACTGTCTACCCTTTATTCTGTTTATTTTAATCTGATTACCCTTTCGATGATCATGGCTGGTTGTTCTGCTAATCATGTTTTGCTTTTGAGTTTTAAGCTTTTTGCATGCGTATGGGTTCGTTATGTTTTGCGATTTGGGGATGTTTTAAAATGATGTTTTTGCCTTGTGGGTTCCTGGATTCTGTTGAATTTAATACTTAGGTAGAAGGGTAATATCAAGGGATGGTTCTTCTGAACAATTTTATCGTTTTAGATTTCTCTTTAATTTTTGTGGATAAGACATGTTAGAGTATTCTGGTATAGCTTCTTTTGACTTGTTTTTTTTTTAACCTCAATCCGAAACAATTCAAGAGATTGATCGCTTGAAACTTTGTTTTCAAACATAGTTTTTCATGTAAACAGTTTGTAGTTTAGGCCTAGGGCTCGTTTGATTAATTTTCTTTTCTTTTCTTTTTTCCCATTTATGTTTATGTTTTTCATGCTAAAAGTTGATAGAATTAATTTTACCACTTGAAGTTAGAAGAATCCAATGAGTATTCTTATTGGCTTCTCTGTCCTTCCTATGTTCAACGGTTCTGTTTCCTGCCCTGTCCTCTTATATTATAACGGATCATTTAAGAAATATGTGTTTCTTGATTCTCTTGCTTGAATTTTCACTTTGGAGTTGTAGGTTACCAATGGCTTCGCTCAACTTCAAAGCAGCTTTCTTGTGTTTATTCTTGTTGGTTTCATTTAATATCGTCTCATCTGAATCAAATGATGGGTTGATTAGAGTTGGACTAAAGAAGATTAAGTTAGACCAAGAAAGCCAGCTAGCTGCTAGGCTTGAGGCCAAGGATGCAAAAAATTTGAAAGCTACTTTCAGGAAGTATTACTTTAATGGCAATCATGGGGAATCTTCTGATACTGATATTGTTGCGTTAAAAAACTACCTGGATGCTCAGTACTATGGTGAGATTTCCATTGGTACTCCCCCTCAAAAGTTTACCGTGATTTTTGACACGGGCAGCTCCAATCTATGGGTGCCTTCTTCGAAGTGCTTGTTTTCTGTAAGGATCTATCACATTGATTGTATTCAGAAACTTAAACCATTACGTAGAAATGATTTTTTTTTTTTTTTGTTCACCAGTTTGATTTTGGGTTACATACTCATTTTTGTGTGTTTCAATGTAGGTAGCTTGTCATTTCCATGCCAGATACAAGTCAGGCCTTTCAAGTTCATACAAGAAAAATGGTACCTCCATAAATCCATGTGCTAGATAGATTTTAATTATTGGTGTTATGAAATTGAAACAACAACGAAGTTAAATAGAGAGAAAGTGAGAGACAAACACACAGATTTACATAGTTCACTAACGGTGTGTTAAGCTATGTCCACAGGTAGGGGAGAACAATTTATTAGGGAGAATGAAATTAAAAATGTTGATAAAAAAGGAACTAGGATTTTAAGAGAGTTTATATCGTGTACTCCCATAAAACCTTGTTATAACCCACGATCAAGTTACATAAAAGTCAAAATACGAAAACATAAGGCCAATTACAATATCGTCTACGTTTTCCTTACTTTAAGTAATCATTGAACATTAAAGTTGAAAGCATATATTAACCATGGATTTTTTTTTTTTTGATGTGGGGATGTTTGCCGTTTCTACTTGCATGAATTGATGCGGAAGTTATTACAACTGCACTCGTATCGTCCATTACTAGTTTTTGAAAATCAAGTCTAGAACAACTACTCCACCCTATGACATCTCTCGTGTCTCCATTCTTCCAATTTATCCTGGTGCTGCAGTGAGCCAGTGATGCCTCAGTTTTAGATTAGCATTACCTCCAAGTTTTGGGCCATCAATAATAATAATAATAAAAGAAACTACTTCACCCTATGATTTGTATTACTTTGATAATCTACTTACCTATGTTTTTATAAACCAAATTAAATTTTGGAAACTTAGAAAAGTAGCTTCTTATAACCTCTTTTGGTTTTTGACGTTTTGTTAGAATCACACACTTATCAATGAAGGATGAATTTTTGGTAGAGAGTATGAGTGAAATAAGCTTAAATTTAAGAAATGAAAAACAAAAATCTATAAACCAAATAGTTATCCTATCAGGACCTAAATAATTTGTTTTTATTAAAATCACAAAGGGACATCTGCTTCAATTCGATACGGCACTGGAGCAATCTCGGGTTTTTTCAGTTATGACAATGTCAAAGTTGGAGACCTAGTCGTAAAGAATCAGGTAAACTTCTGTCAAATTGAATCTTTTGAGTATCAATGGTTAGTTACTTATTGCTATCGTCTCTTTCAGATATTCATTGAGACAACCAGAGAACCTAGTCTAACGTTTCTGATGGCCAAGTTTGATGGGCTGTTGGGACTTGGTTTTCAAGAGATTGCAGTTGGTAATGCTGTCCCAGTATGGTAGGATATGTTCATCCAATTTTACTGATTTTTTTGTAAGGTTCATCTGGGTCGCTAGAGGCTTGAATGAGCATTTGTAATTTTCTTCTCAGGTATAACATGGTTGAGCAAGGTCTTGTTAAGGAACCAGTCTTTTCCTTTTGGCTCAATCGCAACACTGAGGAAGCGGAAGGAGGTGAAATTGTTTTTGGTGGAGTTGACCCAAAGCATTATAAGGGCAAGCATACTTATGTTCCTGTCACTCAGAAAGGTTATTGGCAGGTTGGTTGCCAAGGCTTCATCTCATCCCCACAGCTCGTATTGTTATTACTCACTTTGCTTAAATTTTCTGATTTGTAGTTTGACATGGGCGATGTTCTCATAGATGGTGAACCTACCGGTATGCTTCCATGTGTCACTTATTAATTATAATCTATCTGAAAAATATAGAATCTAGGATTTTTTTTTTTAATATATATTTTTAATTTGATCTTTGTGATATGTGAATTGAGTTCTGCATTTATGTGCTTCTGACTAAAGAAAATTGTTATCCAGGATATTGCGGTGGTGGTTGTTCAGCCATAGCAGATTCTGGAACTTCACTGTTGGCTGGTCCCACTGTGCGTACATAGACATAACCTTTCCTTACCATGTTGCATGATTTTTATATAGAATATGTGTATATATAGGGTCAGCCTAAACACATTTTGTCTAGAGAAAAACTTCGCCTCCTCATATTTTCTCTTTTGACTATTCTCACATAACAATTAGTGCTCGACCTTGCTGCATTTGTTTGTTAATACTGCATTTGTTTGTTAGGAATGTCTATTGGAAATTAATTTTTAGGTTCTTCTTTACCCTAAGTCAATCATGTCCATGATAGATTAGATTTTTTTTAAATCAATCGGTTGATATGAATTCTTGTAACCCTAAGAATTCACGGTTTAACTTTGTTCGTCTGTATATATATAATACATGGACATTAAGACCTCCTAGCCTTTGATGCAAGAGCATCCATGATCGAGTAGAACTGCAGTATTTGAAGTTGGGTTAAATGCCTAGTTTGCCTTTCTCTTGTAGCCTGTTATAACGATGATCAATCACGCCATTGGAGCCAAAGGAGTTGTTAGCCAGGAATGCAAGACCGTTGTTTCTCAGTATGGGGAAACCATTATGGATTTGCTTTTGTCCCAGGCAAGTCAATTTGTCCTTTTTAACTTCTGGATTCTCAGCGCACCCCAATCTTTATACCTTTTAGATTATTGACCTCTACCTTTATTTTTCGATCTTCAACAGGCAAATCCAAAGAAGATCTGTTCTCAAATTATGTTGTGTACTTTTGATGGATCTCGAGGTGTTAGGTGAGTGATGCATAAATACTCTTTTATGGTACCACAATACTCCTATGAAATCATCCGCACAAATTTTAGTGTATACTGATCCATGCAATTATGTTGTTCATGTAGTATGGGTATTGAAAGTGTGGTGGATAAAAATGCTGGTAAATCATCTGATGGTCTACATGGTGCCATGTGCTCTGCATGTGAGATGACGGTTGTTTGGATGCAAAATCAACTTCGTTTGAATCATACCAAAGAACGCATCTTGAACTACATCAATGAGGTGAAAAAAAACTTCTCGTACTTGAAGAAGTTTATATACAATTCATAGAATTTTTGTTCTTGATGACTCAACCAATTATCTCCTCTGCAGCTATGTGATCGTATGCCTAGTCCGATGGGACAGTCTGCTGTCGACTGTGGAGACCTTTCTTCCATGCCTAGTGTTTCATTCACCATTGGTGGGAAAGTTTTTGACCTTGCTCCAGAAGAGGTAAATATATAAGAACTGGCTACAGATTCTTACATGTGGGAATGTTGTTGTATGCTTGTTTTGAATATTCTTCTATACTTCACCACTTGTTTGTACCAATTTTCTCTAACATGTGGAGCAATGTGAACAGTACATACTCAAGGTGGGTGAAGGTCGTGCAGCTCAGTGCATCAGCGGCTTTTCTGCGTTCGATATTCCTCCTCCTCGTGGACCCCTCTGGTATAAGTTCTTATCATTTGTTTTGCTTTCAGAAGCATTCAAAATACTATTCCCTTTGGTTAAGGACTTGTTTTTGTTGGCCACAGGATCTTGGGAGACGTCTTCATGGGCCGATACCATACAGTCTTTGATTTTGGCAAGCTGAGAGTCGGGTTTGCAGAGGCAGCATGATGAATGTTTGGTGGCTTCATTTGGTTGGCCTTTAAAGTTTATTATACAAATGAGCCATTTTAGTTTTCTAAACTAACTTTTAAGTTCATGAACTCATGGAATGTTTAGTGCTGCAAAAGGGAATTAGCTCCAAGGTTGTAAATGCTTGCTACTGTTTTATCTTTAATAGATACGGCTTGTACAGCTGCTTTTCTATCTTTGCTGATTTAAATATCATCTCAAAACTGGAAAAATGAGATGCTTACAAAACTTGCTCTCAAGCTCTCTGAATTGCTCTCTGCTGCTGGGTTCTAATGAACTTCCGAATCGTTAAGTAACTTTCACTTCAAACACTTCTTCATTATCCCTTCCTACAACATTTCCAAGTATTGCAGGTCAAGCTCCTGAACAAGAATCCACAAATGGTGCATCGGGTTTACAATGGACCAGAAACTGCTAAAATTTTGTTGATTTGCAAGGCCTTTTAGCTCAAATCATATTGCTGATCTTCTCTCTTTACTACTCCAACAATCTCTCTCATTTCATCATCTAGCATTCTCTACTTCAACCATTTCCATTGTATTTGGTGCTTGCTTGTGTTTATGCATTGCAATACTTCCATTTATAAGGAAACCAAAACTTGCACCAATTTTTTGTTGCATGTCAGACCAACACCTTTTGATCATAACGTAAAAGCAAATAGTCACCACAAAGTTAAAAAGTAGTTTTCTTTCTTTCCTTTTTTAATTGTTTTATAGGCATATTTTTTGTTGAATCCCTCAAAAATTAAAATTCTTTAGTTGAAAACTTAAACATGGAATCTTAAGTCCCCAAAACAAAACTGAAGAACGTCAATGGTCAGTTTCATCCTCTCCATTTTCTCCCCTTTTTTCTTACGAATTACTTTCCAATTTCATTATCTACAAATGAATCCTCAATTCCTTGGTTCATTTACGTATAGAATTAAAAAAATTCCAAGTCTTAACTGAAGTTAAATAAAGCCAATAACCATTTAGTTTATGAAGATTATTGTTGTTGTTTTCATATATTTCTCCACAATGGATATAATCCGTTTGTAAGAAAACGTCGAATTATTAGCTAAATTCTTAGAATAAAAACTTTGTTCTCAAAAACTACTTTCCCCCAAACTTTGAGGTTAAAGTGGTAACCAAAACAGCCAAATACAAAATATTATTTATAAGCTTAATTTCTTGTCTTAACTCACCTTTCATGCACTAACTTCACAGTTTTCAAGATTATGCAGATTTTTTTCTGTTGATTCTGAGAGATGTAAATAGCTCCAGTCCAATGAAAAGATTACATTTTTATGATCAACAAGTTTTGATAAGTGCAGTTTGAAAAACAAAATACCCCAATACTTCTGACAACTTGCAGATACAGAATTTGGTCAGAAGACAAAGGGTGTCAGATCAGCAACTCTTGTGGACAGAACAACAAAGTAAACACGAAGAACAATTATGTTGGTTTGTAGTATTTTGTAGGAACGAATGGCATTTTAGTCACAACACCATCGTATGTTTTTCCTCTGATAACAATCTTCACTTTGGTGCCAGCTTTGTGAGATCCAGATTTCACATAACCCATTGCAATGTTCTTCTTCAGACATGGGCTAAATCCTCCACTTGTGATTTCTCCGATGTTTTTCCCGTCTTCGTTCTGAATCTCACTGTGGCTTCTTGCAGGAGGCCCTGAAGAGAAGAAACCAACACGTCTTACTGCTGGCCCCTCCTCTAATTGTTTCAGAATCACCTTGGCGCCTAGAAAACCGCCTTCTGCTCTCCTCCTTTTTCCTATGGCCCATGCCAATCCTGCCTCGACTGGTGTTGTATGTTGTTCCATGTCATTTCCGTATAAACACAGGCCTGCCTCGAGTCGAAGACTGTCTCGTGCACCAAGTCCCGTCAGCCTCACCTTCCCTTCTGATTTCTCCAGGATTTCTTTTGCAAGATCTAGTGCGTTCTCTGAAGGTACTGAAATTTCAAATCCATCTTCACCTGTGTACCTGATTATTTCACAAGTATAAGAAAGTCCAACGAGTTCAATTTTAGATGACTCTGACGAAGTCGATTTAACTGTCAGCCTTTTTCATTTTCCTTTAGACTTGGGAATGCATTCACAAGAAACAAGATAAACCAGTGATAAATGGAATTGAATCAGTCTTTACAAGCACGAGTGATAAATGATGTTATGATTAGAAAAAGAAAGTAACAGGTTTAGTTATTCAAACATTTGATGTGGTACAGAAGACTTTTGTTTGTTCAGTCTGAAAAAAGAAATGCAAGCCCTAAAGGAAGCATACCCTGTCCTGGTGAGAAAGCAATGGGCTCCATTGATATCCAACATGCGGAACTCGCCAAAGTAAAGTTTGCTCAGATCATCTTTCGTCAAGTGTTGAAGAACTGGTGCAGCAAGAGGGCCCTACAAAAGGAAGTAAATCAACTTTTTTACATTGGTGTTGCAATAGGTGTAATCAAATGAAGCAAGAGTATATAGTAGAACAATTCATCCAACTTGAACCGATGGGATCAATAATGATATAAACGGAAATGAGTTCAACAATTCAATAAGCAGATGACATCAACTTCAAATGAAGCAGTGTTTATTTATCCAACTTTAGGATATGGAAATGAAACTGAATGCAAAATATAAACCTGCAGTGCTAGAAGAGATCTCTCATCATGAATATGCCATGAGACGTCCCCGCCTTTGGCCTTGAAAGCCTTCATATGCTCCTCAATGTGAGCTAAATCCTTGTCTCTGCAGCCCGCGTTCACAACCAAATATAAGTGGTCATTCGTCACCTTGGTGATCACCGAGTCATCAATGGCTCCACCCTTTTCGTTGGTAAAAACAGTAAGTGTTCCAGTTCCAGGAGAAAGCCCAGCGACATCGGCAACAACAAGCGTTTCGAGGAAAGGGATGGAGTCCTTCCCCTTGAGACTCAGTCCACACATATGTGAGACATCAAACAATCCACCATTCTGCCTACAGTTCACAGTTGAATCCATTATAGAGTCTTTGTACTGAATAGGCATGCCCCATCCAGCAAATGGAACCATCTTTCCACCATGAGCAACATGGAAATCATATAGAACAGTTTTTTTTAGCTCAGACTCAGAAGCAAAGAATCTACGTCCCACAGCTTTCTTATCGGCCTGGGCAAGACGGCGGGTAATTGATTGGCTCAGTTGCCACAGACCTCCCCTCATCTTGTTACTCTAAAATATCTGGACACACAGTTCATAGCAATTTAGTCAAAAAAATTAAAAAAGAAAAAAAAAACCAATGTACCCTTAGGAAATAACAAGATAAAAACGGAATAACTAGGCAGGTGAAAGTAGAAGCACAATCAGTATGAATACTACGCTGCTTACATACAAAATTCAGATATATCACGGCCATGGTTCATATACGACTTGAAAAACAAAGAAAGATCGAGTAACAAGCTGCTAATGGTTTGAAATTCCTCCAGAACAATAAAACTATTTAGCATAAATCGCAAGCAAGAACTTGGAGCAAAGCTGGGATGTCCCCCTGCCATTAGACACAAATTAGGAGACGTAGAGCATCTTAAGATTATACATTTTTCATAAAAAAATGGATCACTGTTTTAATATACCGAAAACTAGGGTCTGTAGTTGTTCTGTGAGAATAGTCGAGATCCGAATAAATTGAACCCGACACTAACAGATTTATTTTTTTGATATCTTTGACACTCAATACTAACAAAAATATGAGAACAATATTTGCCTTTGTAAACAGATAGAATGAATACTCATTGGTCACATTGCAGATGCATAACATCAACTGCAAGTAATTTTGAAACACAGCCTGGAACAATTACAGACGAACCATTAAAAAACAAATCCAACCAGTCAAGAAACTAACCAAAACCAATCGACCCAGAGAAAAACCAATTTCAAATTGCCTCATGATACCAAATCTAGAAATCAGAGTGTTTGTGTATGTGATTCAACATGGAATTCCAAGATCTCATCAAACTATCCCAGAAACTAACAAAACCAATCAACCAACCGCAAGAGGAAGATAAAAAGTAAGCAATTAAAGATGGGAAAACGAAATGGCAGTAGATAGAAAAACCAGAAACCAAAAGAAGAGAAAGAGGGAAGAACTTACAAAAATGGGATATCTTATTAGCGCTTCAATTTTAGTTCTTGAAGAAAACAAATCCGAGAGCCTTAAAAGAGCATTTGTGGATCAGTGATGATATATCAGAAGAGAAAAGCTTGAACCTTTATAAACGTGTAGACAATTTTACATCATATAGCAACAAAATTAATAATAATAATTAAAAAAAAAAAAATCAGAGTAAACAGATTAAAAAATTACATCATATGGGTGGCGAAGGTTGGCCTCTTCCTAATCGAACAGCATCTGTAATGGGTGGTGGTGGCACAATCTCTCACACACCCCAATCTCTTACTACCCATTCTTCAGTTGCTTCGATCATACCATATATATACCTAAAATGTACAGCGCCAGATACAAACACCCAAATCAACCAACAGAGAATCTCCACCGTTAAATAGACAAAATGGTGGGACCCTATGGCTGATCGGCGAGATCAATGGAACGACTACAATTGTTCCCATGGTGCGGAAGTACGGGATATCAGTATGCCTCACCAAAGTTCGGTGGGCGATCGCTTCAGAGCTTTGATATTGAAATGAAAAAAAACAAAAGAGCCCTAATGGTAAGGAGTTTGATGAACAAATAAATTAGCCCTAATGTGAGTTTGCCTTGGTTTGAAGGGACGTATTTGAGCTTGGGAAGATCTTCGATGGTGCGCCACCACAACGGCGAACTCTTGATGAATGAAACGACGCCGGATTTGAGCTCAACCTCACTGCATTCTCCGGTCTGTGCTATGGAAGAAAGTGAAACCTAATCAACCAAACGGATTCCGAGTATTGAGTTCATTCACAAATGCACATTGTGTAATCTATATACACTAATGACAACTTATTAATACGTAAATATTTTTAATTCAAAACTAATATCAATTATAGCCAAAAGGATAAGGTATTAATCTCACTAAAATTGATGTTGTTTTTATATTCACAATTTAAATAGAAATGCAATAAAAAATGACATAAATACAATAATCATGTATTTACTCTAATCACAATTCTCTCACTAATACTTAATTACTTTTAATATTAATTTGTATGAGTTATAGGTTAAAAATTAGTTTTATGGTAGCTAGCAATTTTTTGATGTCAATTATAATTATAGCACTTTCTTTTTTTTATAATTCATTTGTAGCATATTTTATTATATCAATTAGTTTTAATATTGTCCTATTCTCTTCTATCCCTCCCATGTTGCATGCTCGACTTCTCTATTGTTGGTCTTCTTCAAGGTTACTTCATCACTGCCATATTCGTTT
>JBBMEG010000005.1:7475485-7494412 GCA_037832605.1 Cyclanthera cordifolia | reverse complement strand
TTTTCACATAGTGGAAGTTCTTTCTGTCCGTGGTTTTTTCTCTGGTTGAGGAGTTTTTCCACGTAAATTCTTGTGTTCTATTTTGTTATTTTTCCTTTTAATTTCTCAGTTATTTTCTGCTTATTCCTGCGGTAATTAGGGAAGGGTTTTTCCCAACAAGTATTTGTAATTTTGTATGATCCAATATGTGTTTAGGTTTGAAGCATGTATACAAGAAGAAAGAGATGCAAATAAAAGCCCATGAAACGGTGAAACTGATGTGGAGTGAAGCTCTAGAAAAGAAAGAAAAAGATGGGAATTGGGATTTCATTTTGCACCCGTCAAGCATGATACACGATGCTGCAAGCGTTGGAAACGTTGAGTTTGTTAGAGTCTTACTGCATAAAAATCCAGATCTTCTAAGGATACGTGATGACAATGGAAAGAGCATATTTCACATAGCTGTCGAGAATCGACAGCGCCGAGTCTTCAACTTAATTTATGATACAAAGTTTTTCTTCAAAGATGACTTGCTATGCCATTTCAACACTGAACAAAATATCAGCATGCTTGAATTAGCCGCCAAAAGGGCGCATTCAACTCATCTTGATCGGATCTCAGGAGCCGTCTTTCAAATGCATCACGAGCTACTATGGTTTAAGGTACTTTCAAATGCATCGGGAGCCGTCTTTCCAATTCTCTCCACTCTACTAATTTCTTAAAAAAAAAAGAAAAGAACTTTTTTGGTGTGGAAATTCCATCCCATTAATCTCTTGATCATAAGTGTGTTATATACAATCATGTTAGATATTAGGTGTACTGCACTATGTCATTGGCCATAGTATTACATTTTTGACTTAATTAAGCTAATGCATTGATATATACTATATGCTAATTGAAGGAAGTGGAGCATATAGTAAAGCTTACGATGAGAATAAATTCGAAAGACCAAAAGAATAGCCGCAAAAAATTCACCGAAGAGCACAAAACGCTGGTGAAAGAAGCGGAAAAGTGGATGAAGAGCACGGCAAATTCATGCATGTTAGTTGCAACTTTGATAGCCACAGTAGCTTTTGCAGCAGCCTTCACCGTACCGGGTGGCAACCATGACAACACGGGCTCTCCTTTGTTTCTCGCACACAAATGGTTCAGTGTGTTTGTGATATCAGATGCAATAGCTTTGATCTCATCTTCAACTGCAATTCTATTGTTTTTGTCGATCCTGACATCGCGGTGTATCGAAAACGATTTTCTGTTCTGGCTGCCAATGGAGCTGGTGTTTGGTCTTGGATCACTCTTCCTTTCTGTGTTGGGAATGGTGCTGGCTTTCAGTGCATGTTTCTTTCTGCATTATGGAAAAGATAATTATTGGATTCCATTGGTGGTTTTTTCCATGGCTATTGTTCCAATTTACTGGTTTTGTGTGCTGCTGTGGAAACTTTGGGCTGATGGCTTAGCTGCATTGCATGCAACTGGCATGTCTTACTTGTTCAAGGACAGGAAGACTACCAAAGTGTCCGAAATCAATGATTAATCACACAAGAATTTGTATTTCAAACTAATGATGTTTCTTGTCATTAATTGAATTGTTAATTCGAACACGATGATCCACATGTTTGTTCCTATATCATTCGTCATAGATTTCTAGTTGTTTGCTTAGATAACCTTTTGGACGTCGGAAAACTGAAATCGATGCCATTAATAGCCCTCTTAGACACCAACTAATTAAACTCAAGTCAACGATGTGAGGAAATTGTCAAAAGGGGTTCTATTTAAAAAAGAAATGGTCAAAACGGGTCATTTATCAAATATATCGTCAGAATTGGTATAAATTTTTATTGTAATAAAGACACCACCACATTTTTATAATGTGTTTTTTGTCTTTTGTTGTGATTGTTTAAATTAATAGAGCAAGATCGTAGTTAAAATAGATTGAGAACACAATAACAATAATGATGATTTTAAGAAGATGTAATTGAGTTATGTTTTTCCTAATAACTTTCGTGTGGTTTGAGTATTAAAGTTTTATGTTAGTGTACTAAATAAACTTTTTTAAAATGTTAGTTCTATTTGATGGACATTATTGTATTTCTATCTTGTAAAAAAACAGTTCTCCTCCATATGTTGTTAATGAACCACCAAATCATCGTGCTTTGTTTCATTGTTTTTTTTTTGATTGCATGTTTTCAATTACATAGCAAGAGAATGAAAAAAAATACTAAACGTCCTCCAATTTAATAATTTCAATCATTAACACTAATGGAAGACAATAGTTGACACATTGATGAAAGGCCATTGATGATGTGATGATAAAAGCTCTATGCAATCTTCTTCCTCAATCGCTCAACAATAATATCGCTTGTTTAACTTGTGAATTTTCGCTTGATTGAAGAGAAAAATTTGACCTTGAACAACTCCAAATCCAGATTAAGATCGGAGACTAAGAAAGCTGAGTCGTTGAGCTAGAGATCACCACCATGGCTGAAGATGAAGAAGACGTCTAACAGGATAATATGGGCCGCTTATCATCTTTCATTTTAGTGATTCGAATCTATTCAACGTAAGAAAATCGGAGAATAAAGGAAATGAAAGATGTTAAGAAATAGTAAACAACTATTAGAAAAAAAAAAGATGTTGAGCAAATACCTTTATTTTGTCTACTACTATTTGATTTCATCAGCCACCCTAACACATTTCTTTCTTTGCGGACACGCAAGGGTTTCTATTAATTTCATTGCCCAAAATCAACAGTTCAGATTAAACGGAAACATTTTAATTGTTCTAGTACTGGTTGCACAGGATTCTCCTTCCCCAAAAATGCTTTTCTTATGAACCCGAGAACTCAATCCCTCGGTTCAAAAGCGTGAACGACTCTACAAGAATCCCGCTTTAAAAAGACAATTCTACCCCCGCCAAAACGGACGGCCCAGATCAAACCATCTCAGGCAGTTTTCAAACCTTGAAATGGACCGGTTTATGAGTTGGCCCGTTTGGTTGTTTTGGAGTGACAGGTCGGTTTAACGTCGCTTTTTCCCTTCCATTTATTCCTCATTCGTTATAAAGAGGGAGAGATTCGCATACCAACTCTCCAATTTCCCGATCGTCTGAAATCCTTTTCTGGTGGGTTTTCTTTTTCTTTTCTCAGATTTTTATGTCGCGAGCGTTTTTTTTTATTCGGACTCAATTGTTTGAAATGTGATTTGTTGTTTTATTAACGCGATCATAGTTTTTTTTTTTGCTTTTTCTATCCCTTATTTGGTTTGTAGTTATCTGATTACCGTTTCGATGATCGTGGTTGGTTGTTTTATCGATCATATTACGTTTTAGATTTCTAAACTTTGTTGCTTTTGTATAGTTTGTTATCAATTTGTCCGTATGGTATTGATTGTTCTTTTCTTCTGTTCTGCGAATTGGGAAAGTTTTAAAATGTTGTTTTTCCCTGTGGCTTCCGTGATTTTGTTGGATTGAATAACTAGGTTTTAATACCATTTCACAGGATGGTTCGGCTGAACAATTTTATCGTTATTATGTTTCTCTTTAGTATTGTGAACGAGACATGGTAGTGTAATCTGGCGCAGCTTCTTTATACTTACTATTTTATTGTTGTTTAATCTCAATCCCGGACAATTCAAGAGGTTGATCGCCTGAAATATTTTTTTGAAACATAGTTTTCAGTAAAAAGTTAATAGTTTAGGGGTCGTCTGGTTAGTTTTTTTCTTACTTTAGGGCTCGTGACTTGACTAGTATCATGTGTTAGGAAATATATTTTTAGTTTATTTTACTTCTTGAAAGTAAGGAGATTTCAAAGAGTCTTAATTGAAACACTGCTTTTATCAGGCAGGAAATTTTTTCTTTGTTCCATTGTTTTGTTTTTTTCCTTGTCTTCTTATCAATAATCGTTCAAGGACGAAGTGATTCATGATTTCCTAAATTGGATCTTCTCTTTGGACTTGTAGGTTACCAATGGCTTTGCACCACTTCAAAGCAGCTTTCTTGTGTTTATTCTTCTTGGTTTCATTTAGTATCGTCTCGTCTGCATCAAACGATGGATTGCTTAGAGTTGGACTGAAGAAGATTAAGTTAGACCCCGAAAGCCAGCTTGCTGCCCGGCTTGAGTCTAAGGATGCAGAGATTTTGAAAGCTACTTTCAGGAAGTATAACCCCAATGGTAATCTTGGAGAATCTTCTGATACTGATATTGTTGCGTTAAAGAACTACCTCGATGCTCAGTACTATGGTGAGATTTCCATTGGTACTCCCCCTCAGAAGTTCACTGTGATTTTTGATACGGGGAGCTCCAATCTGTGGGTGCCTTCTGCGAAGTGCTTGTTTTCTGTAAGGATCTATTTGATTGATTATATTCATAAACCCAATCCATTATATATATGGAGTGTAGTAGTTTGATTATAGGCCGTATACTCATTTTTCTTTTATGTTTCGATGTAGTTGGCTTGCCATTTCCACGCCAGATACAAGTCAAGCCATTCTAGTTCATACAAGAAAAATGGTACTTCCTAAATCTATGAGCTAGATTGGATTGTAATTATTAGTATTTATTTTGATGTGGGGATGTTTGCAGTTTGTATTTTCATGAAGGGATGTAGCAGTTCTAGTATTGAAGTTCAAAATAATTCGGTTTATTGACATTGTGCAGGCACATCTGCTGCAATCCGGTATGGCACTGGTGCAGTCTCTGGATTCTTTAGTTATGACAATGTCAGAGTTGGAGACCTAGTCATAAAGAGTCAGGTAATTACCGGCATAAACTTTTTTTTTTATCAAATCGATGGAATATCAATGGTTTGTTGCTTATTGCTATTGTCTCTTAGGTGTTCATTGAGGCAACCAAAGAACCTAGTCTTACCTTTCTGGTGGCCAAGTTTGATGGGTTGTTGGGACTTGGTTTTCAAGAGATTTCAGTTGGTAATGCTGTCCCAGTATGGTAGGATATGTTTATCCAATATTACTGATTCTTGTTTAAGATTCTTTTTGGGTTCATAGAGGCTTGAATGAAGTATTTGTAATTTTCTTCTCAGGTATAACATGGTTAATCAGGATCTTGTCAAGGAACCTGTCTTTTCCTTTTGGCTCAATCGCAATGCAGAGGAGGAAGAAGGAGGTGAAATTGTGTTTGGTGGAGTTGACCCAAAGCATTATAAGGGCAAGCATACTTATGTTCCTGTCACACAAAAAGGTTATTGGCAGGTTGGTCGCCAAGTCTTCATCTCATCCCTTTTTCCAGTTCATATTCTTTATATTCACCATGCTTAATTTTTCTGATCTGTAGTTTGACATGGGTGATGTTCTCATAAACGGTGAACCTACTGGTATGCTTACATATTTGATGTATCACTTATATTCTAAAAGGATCTAGGAATGAACTTTTATTTTTTAATTTTTAATTTTATTTTTGTGATATGGATATGTGTTTCTAACTAAAGAAAACTTGTTATTCAGGGTACTGTGGTGGGGGTTGCTCAGCCATTGCAGATTCTGGAACTTCACTGTTGGCTGGTCCAACTGTGCGTAGATTGTCTTACCTTTCCTTCCCAATCATCTATAACTTAATTGGCTTCAAAAATTTTACTATGTTGCGTGATGCTACTTTTTTAAATGCCTCATGCATCTGGACGCTTCTGTATAAATACATATAATTCTTGGACACAAAGATCTCTTAGCCTTAGATGCAAAAGCATTCATGGTCGAGGTGGAACTGTAAATTGGGTTAAATGGTTGCCACTTCACTTACATTGATTTTTCCCCTGTTTTTATAGCCCATTATCACCATGATCAATCACGCTATTGGAGCTAAAGGAGTCATTAGCCAGGAATGCAAGGCAGTCGTTTCACAGTATGGGCAAACCATTATGGATTTGCTTTTATCCGAGGCAAGCGAATGTTATCCTCTTTAATTCCCCGATTCTTCACATTAGATTTTGGCTATGTACTCTGCCTAAGAGACCCGAGCATTAAACTTTTATAGATCATTGACCTCTAGATGGTTTGCTTTCTTAAACAGGCAGATCCAAAAAAGATTTGTTCTCAAATTAAGCTGTGTACTTTTGATGGAACTCGAGGAGTTAGGTGAGAGATGCATTAATACTTTTTTATGGTACCACGGCATTCCTGCTATATGAAATCATTCACACACGTGCTTTTGTAGATTTACTAATCCAAGATATAATGATGTTGTTCATGTAGTATGGGAATTGAGAGTGTGGTGGATGAGAAAGCTGGTAAATCATCTGACGGTCTACGTGATGCCATGTGCCCTGCATGTGAGATGATGGTTGTGTGGATGCAAAGTCAACTTCGTCAAAACCAAACCAAAGAACGTATAATGAACTACATCAATGAGGTGAAAAAATAACATACTTCAACTGATTATTTAGAGTATTTGGTTCTTGATAACTCAGCTATTTAATGTCTCTTGCAGTTATGTGATCGTATGCCTAGCCCAATGGGACAATCCGCTGTTGACTGTGGGATCCTCTCTTCCATGCCTAGTGTTTCTTTCACCATTGGTGACAAAGTTTTTGACCTTGCCCCAGAAGAGGTAAATACAAAAAACTGGTTACAGCTTTCATCTTGAAACGTACTTCAGTGAAAGTTATATGTTTGTTTAATGTTTCTTCAATATTTCACTTGTTTTGCCAACATTCTCTTAACATGGCGTGCGATATGAACAGTATGTACTCAAGGTTGGTGAAGGTCGTGCAGCTCAGTGCATCAGCGGATTTTCTGCATTAGATGTTCCTCCTCCTCGTGGACCCCTCTGGTATATGTTTTTACCATTTATTTTGCTTCAGAATCATTCAAAATATGGATTCCCATTTGTTAAAGAGCCTGTTTATTGTTGGCCACAGGATCTTGGGAGACGTCTTCATGGGCCGCTACCACACAGTCTTTGATTATGGCAAGCTGAGAGTCGGATTTGCAGAGGCTGCATAAATAAATTCCTCGTTTGGTTGTGGGTGACTTTTGAGTGGTTGCCTTTGAATTTAATACCTGAGCCATTTTAGTTTCAATCTAACCTGAACTTTAATCTAAATTCATGAACGTATGGTGTGTTAAGTGCCGTAAAAGGAAAAAACCCCAATATTGTAAATGCTTGCTACTCTCTTATCTTAAAACGATACAGCTTGTACAGTTTCTTTGATATCTTTGCTGATTTTAATATATACAGACGCTTTTATATATTTGGAGATAAAAGACAAAACAAATGAATCAAATAATGTATTTTGTTTTCACGATTTACGAGTTTGATCTCGTGATTTACACCTCTAATTGAGACTTAAAAAAACTTGCTTGCAAACTCTCCCAATTCATCTCTGCTTCGGCTTGTAGTAGAAGATGCAGCCAATTGTCTTAGTTCTGATAAACTTCTTCCCAATTGCAAAGCAACCTTCATTTCAAACACTTCTCCATTTTCCCTTTTTCGAACGTCTCTCAAATTTACATTGGATTTGATAGTTTCTTCCATGAGCTTGAAAAAACCTGCATTGCCCCTATACATCTCAAACACCATTCCTACTTGTCCACCGTGTTCGATTGTGTTCGCTACGCTCGCCATAGATCCAGCTACAACTCCAAGTATTGTAGGCCAAGACCCTGAACAAGAACCGATTAGTGCAGACCCAAATGCTGCAACCAAGGTCAACAGTGGACCAGAAACTGCTAAAATCGTGTTCATTTGTAAGGCCTTTTTGCTCAATCTTAAGTATTCTTGCTGATCTTTTCTCTTTATTACTTCAACAATTACTCTCATTTCATCTTCTCGGATTCTATTCCAACCATTTCCATTGAGACTCGTGCTTGCTTGTTTGCTGTTATGCATTTGCTTTTGTTGAGGCCACCAAGTTGTAGGCTCCACTGTGGAAGGAAATTTTTCAATCATGGATCCTAATAAAGGAAGAGGGTATGCTTTATCCAAAGCCAAAACTTTCTCCATTGCTTCGTCTACTACGTTGTTGCTAAGATCTCCCAGTGATAGCTTGGATTGAAGCTGGTAATGAAGCTGCTTGAACAATCTTGCTGCATTCCTCTGTTCTTCAGCCAGTTGGGATGGTTGTAATTTGTTTATCACCGCCGACATTCCGGTGGCTGCCAAATAGAGCAATGTTGATGACATCTTCAGCGCCGTGAACGGTGCACCAGTCGTGACTGCAGCTGCCAATCCAACCATGGTAGCAGCTCCTAGAGTAATTGCATTCAAGGAAGACAGCAAGAGTCGGTTCCAATTGTCACGCTGCTCCTTGACGTTTCGATGCATTTCCACTCTATCTGCTATGGCCTCCATAATCGTGTACAATTTAGCAGCCACAACGGGATCCAAGTGACTCGCACCATTGCTGTTTAAATGTGTATCAGCAACAGCATCAGTAAGAGTTGGAATCTTAAACCCACTTCCCATCTCCAATTTCTTAACCAAATCTCTGCTTTGCAGCCTAGGAATAGATACAGAAGATGCTTGATACATAGGTGAACCCATTGAAGCTTTATAGCAATTAGCTGGGAAAAAGGAACTCCGGAAATGCAACAAGCTTGCAGTTCTAAATGCAGCCATTTCACATAGAAGTAAATTAATCAACCGCAAAACTCAGGTCGAAAAAAAGAGAGAAACAGATGATTTTGAATAAATGCTGATCAAAATTCTTTTGTATATATAGATACACAAAGGCATAGATCTACAAACCATGCATGAAAGAATCAAGACTTTGAGCAGTGGAAAAAGGCTGACTTTTCAACTTATCCGTATGAATCAACCCAACAATTCTGAACTCTGCACTGTTTTACAGCCATTTTAAAATAATTTCAAACAACTTGAAATTACGTAATATTGCCTTCAAAACGACAAACATAGTTCTGTTGAGACAACCCACGCAGCATGCTCCATGCTTCTGTGTTTAAAGTTTGTTCGTTAATTCAAAAACGAATCCGACAGTGAAGTGCTGATGTTTGTTCTTTGACGCGTTTCACTAAGCTCTTTCGTCTGTAATTGTTTTGAGGATTTACCAAACCAACTCTCATGCGCTTCGTCAAAGGGGGTTGGTCAAAATTTTAATATATCAATCAACAATATCTTACTTTATTTTATTTTTTTGACAAATGTGGTAATTATATATATATATATATATATATTAAGAAAGAGATGTAAAACAAACACCCCTGGTTATGACTTCAATTTTGTGTTTCACTAATTTCTATCAATTCATAAGGTTTCCATCATTGTACCAACACATCATTAAATTCGTGAAAATTAAGTTGAGTAAAATATGTAGAAATTGGTTGATTTTCTCGTCAAATTAATACTAAAATAATTTTCACTTGAATAAATCTTCAAGATCAATTTAACATGTTCTCTTCTTTCAAAAAAAAAAGAAAAAAAAAGAATTAACATGTTCTCTACTTTCTTTTTTATTTTTTGATTTGATCGTATACAAGTCGCCTAGTGAATTAGGTTTTGTTAATTGATTTTTTGTTCATGTTGAGGCTGAAAAATCACAAGTCACAAGTTAGTTTGATCTTCATGCTCTTGTAAATTTGGCATCAAATTATTTCATTTTTTGATTTTGTATATGATCTAGGCCTC
Organism: Cyclanthera cordifolia; assembly: GCA_037832605.1. Classification (NCBI taxonomy): domain Eukaryota; kingdom Viridiplantae; phylum Streptophyta; class Magnoliopsida; order Cucurbitales; family Cucurbitaceae; genus Cyclanthera; species Cyclanthera cordifolia. The sequence continues at coordinate 7,484,841 of JBBMEG010000005.1, read as the reverse complement.
TTAAAATAATTCAAGTTTAGTTCCATAAAATAAACCTTTTGAATTGGCTCCACTATGACATGTGACGCTGTTGAATTGAAGAAAAAAAAGCATAAACAAAAACAATTGGCATTGAGCATTGAGCATTGACATTGGTGGAAAAAAAAGTAAACGTTTTTCGGTCGAATCGTCGAAGACTACAAAAGAACAATTTTTAATCTTCGTACAATATCTCACTCTTTGACTAATTTGATATTACCGTTTATAACAAAATTTAAAAGTAGAAACTGAGGGACAATAGAACTTAAATCAAACAAATTAACAAGAAATCTTGTATTTGAATAAAATAAAAATAAAAAATAAAACAAAACAAAAACTAATTGAAAATAGTTATGCAGATAAAATATTAAACTAATTTGCATTCGAGTATATCATATCCGAATCAATCCGCCCACCAAAGATTCGAGTAGGACTTTTGATTGTCAAATTTTGTGAGATGCCTTTTTTTAGATAAGGATATTAATTTTTATCGCACATAAAAAAAAAAAAAAAAAGAAAAAGAAGAAGATAAGAATGAGAACTTGCAAACTTGATTGTAGTTCACTATTTAATTTTAGTATTACAATTTTCAAATATTACTTTTTTTAAAAGGTATTTGATTAAATATATAATTACAAGTATGTTCATTTGCTTTATAAATACCTAAATTTGTTCCTCAGAGATAAAACTGCTCAACTTTTTTTTCCTCTTAGGCTGAATAGTTGAGAAGGAAAACATGGAATCTTATGTCCCCAATTGATAAATCAAGAACGTCAATGGTCAAATTTATGCTCTCCATTTTCAGAATATTGCAATGGTCAAATGTGTCCCCTTTTTAGAAAAAATTTGGAAATTTAAAATAAATTTACTAAGAATGTGAAATAAAAATCATAAAACATTAAGAGGAAATGTTATTAGAAGACCTTTTAATATTGCGTTAAATGAATGAGGAGTTGATATATCACATCAAACTTCTAATTTGCTGTCTAACAAAGATATGACTCCCTTCCAAGCTAAGGATGCAGGGTCAATACCTGCTGTCCGCTTATCTTATTCTTAGACATGCATACATTAAAACTAAATTTAGGGCACTAATTTCACACTATTGAAGGTGGGTACTATATATTGTGCAGATTAACGTATAAGTGCAGATTGTTCAGCTGATGCTGAAAGTAAGGAGTAAAACTTGCCTATATCTTGAGAGGTACCTCGTGTATACTTCTCGTCATTTGTATAGATCATTATTATATAAAAGATGATGATTTAACTAATGAAAGATAAATGATAAAATGAAGATGTGAGACGTTGTTATCTACACAGATGAAGAGGGAAGTATGTACAAGTACCTCTCGGGAAATAGGCAAGTTCTTCTCGAATCTAAATGGCTCCAATGCAAGATTACATTTTTATGATCAACAAATTCTGATTAGTTCAGTTTGAAAAACAAAATACTCAAATATTTTTCAGACATTTTGCAGATACAGAATTAGGGTGAGATCAGAAAATGTTGAGGACAGGACAACAAAGAAAACATGAAGATGAATTTTATGTTGGCTTGTAGTATTTTGTAGGAACGAATGGCATTTTAGTCACAACGCCATCATAGGTCTTTCCTCTGATAACAATCTTCACTTTGGTGCCAGCTTTGTGAGATCCAGATTTCACATATCCCATTGCAATGTTCTTCTTCAGGCAGGGGCTGAATCCTCCACTTGTGATTTCTCCAATGTTTTTCCCTTCCTCATTTTGAATCTCACTGTGGCTTCTTGCAGGGGGACCTGAAGAAACGAAACCAACACGCCTAACTGCTGGCCCCTCTTCGAGCTGTTTCAGAATTACCTCGGCACCGAGGAAACCGCCTTCTGCTCTCCTCCTTTTTCCTATGGCCCATGTTAATCCTGCCTCCACTGGTGTTGTATGTTGTTCCATGTCGTTTCCGTATAAACACAGGCCTGCCTCGAGTCGAAGACTGTCTCTTGCACCCAGTCCCGTCAATCTCACCTTCCCCTCTGATTTCTCAAGGATTGCTTTGGCAAGATCTAGTGCATGCTCTGAAGGCACTGAAATTTCAAAACCATCTTCACCTGTGTACCTGGTTATTCACAAGTATAAGAAAGAGATACAATAGATCAGAATTTAACTGCCAGAATAATACATTTTCCATAATCTAAATTTGGAATGCCTTGACAAAGAAACAAGATTATATGCTTGAACTTGATATTGAAAGCAAAACCATTGACAAATGGATTTCTATCAGTTTGTTAAAGCATATGTAGTAAGTGATTTTATGATTAGAAAAAGAAAATAACATATTTAGAAATTCAAACATTTCATATGGTGCCAAAGAGTCACTATTGATCATTCAGACAGGAAAAGAAATGCAGGCCTAAAGGAAGCATACCCTGTCCTGGTGAGGAAGCAATGAGCTCCATTGATATCCAACATACGGAACTCACCAAAGTAAAGTTTGCTCAGATCATCTTTTGTCAAGTGTTGAAGAACTGGTGCAGCAAGAGGACCCTGCAAAAAGAAGTAAATCAACTTTTTCACATTGATATCACACCACAAAAGGCGCAATCAAATGAAGCGAAATGTAAGTGGCAAAACAATGCAATCAACCAGAATCGACAGGTTTGATGTGAAGGAGTATGAAACTCAACAATTTAAATATGTAGGAGACATATTCACATTAAAAAGAAGAAATTTGAACGCATGACAGGGTTTATCCAGTTAAAGTTTAGGATGGGGAAATAAAAATGAACGGAATCAACCTGCAGTGCTAGAAGAGATCTTTCATCATGAATATGCCACGAGACATCCCCCCCTTTGGCCTTGAAGGCTTTCATATGCTCCTCAATGTGAGCCAAATCCTTGTCTCGGCAGCCTGCATTCACAACCAAGTATATGTGGTCATCCGTCACCTTGGTGATCACTGAGTCATCAATGGCTCCACCCTTTTCATTGGTAAAGACAGTAAGCGTTCCAGTTCCTGGAGCTAGCCCAGCAACATCAGCAATAACAAGTTTTTCGAGAAAAGGGATAGAATCTTTCCCCTTGAGACTCAGTCCACACATATGGGCGACATCAAACAGTCCGCCATTTTGCCTACAGTTCACAGTCGAATCCATAATCGAGTCCTTGTACTGAATAGGCATGCTCCATCCAGCAAATGGAACCATCTTTCCACCATGAGCAACATGGAAATCATATAGAGCAGTTTTCTTGAGATCTGACTCCGCAGCAAAATATCGACGTCCCACAGCTTTCTTATCAGCCTGCACAAGACGGCGGGTAATAGATTGGCCCAGTTGCCACAGACCTCCCCTCATCTTGCTACTCTAAAATATCTGGACATGGATCGAAAGAAATTTAGGGAAAAAAAAGTAGTTTTACTTTACAAACTTAAACCACACCATGTACTTCGGGAATAACTATATGAAAAAAATAGAATAGCTAGGTAGCTAAAACTAGAGGCAAAAAATCGCAAGTTAGCATAAAGATTATGCTGCTTACAAACTAAATCCAGATACATCAAGGACATGGTTCATTTATGACTAAACAACAAACAAAGCTCCAGTTACAAGCTGTGCTAATGAAATGATATGCGAATTCCTCCCAAGAACAAAATTAATTTGCATAAGTCGCAAGCAGAGCATTCAAGAAAAACTGGACCATTTCAATGCCATAAGACACTAAAGTAAGAGATATTGAGCATCTTATGTTTTTCTCACATTGCAGATGCAACACATTGCGGGCATGTAATTTTTTAACACTTCCTGGAACAACAGACTAACAAAAAATCTTAACCAATCAAGATTACAGAAGCTTCATTACGAAACCCAGAGAAAAAACAAATTCCATTTTCTATTAATTGTATCAAGTCTCGTTTCAAAATTAATTTGCAATCAATAGAGTAATTCATCTTATCATCATTTTCTAATGTAAGATCTTAAACATATTCCTCAAGATGTGGTGCCTCTTTGACGTCACAATTCTTGAATACCATCCCACAAATATCTCCTCAAATCATGAATACAATCCCAATTCCAAATATCATATTATAAAGTACGAAGTTTTGGCTGGAATAGGAGATATACACACTTTTCCAATGTGAGATCAACACCATCAATACCTAATCTAGAAATCAGTGTGTTTGTGTGAGAGATTGAACGTAGATTTCTTGATGGCATCAAACTAGTCCAGAAACCCTCAAAACCAATGAACCAACCGCAAAAGGAAAATAAAATTTACCATGAAAGAAAAGAACCCAGATAGGAAAACGCAATGTGAGCAGATAGAAAAACCAGAAAACAAGAGAAAAGAGAGAGGGAAGCACTTACAGAGATGGGCTATCTTATTCAATTTTAGTTCTTCAAGGAAACAAATCTGAGAGCCTAGAAGAACGTTTGTGGATCAGTGTAGAGATATCAAGAGTGAAAAGCTTGAACCTTTATATATATGTGTAGGTTATTTTACATCATATAACAACAAAGTAGTGAAAATCAAGAGAAAGAAAAAAAAAAAAATTAACGTTAAAAAATTGTTCGGTGAAATATCAAGTGGGTGGCGTAAAGTTCTCTATTCGTAATCGAGGAGCCAAAAACACCCCATCTTTAATGGGTGGTGGTGGCACAATCTCGCAACACACCCAATCTCTTAACAACTCTCTCTGCCCATTCCTCAGTTGCTTTCATCATATATTTATACACATAATGTACAGCGCCTGATACGAAATCCAAATCCAACAGCAGAGAATCTCCACCGTTAAATTCGTACTTTGATTCGTGGGATTGTTCCTATGGTGCACAGTACAGGATATCAGATAATGCCTAACCTATGTTTGGTGGACGATCGCTTCAGTACTTGGAAATGGAAATGAAATATTAAATACGTTTAGCAATAATTTTCCATTATAGAATTAGACCTAATGATTTCTTATTTGATTCAAGTTTGGGAAGATCACCGATCGTGCGCCACCGCGAGCGACGGCAATCACCTGGTGATTGAAATGGCGCCGCCACTGCCTCAGAACGACGTCGGATTTGGGTGTAAACTCACTGCGTCCTCCGGTCTGGTTTGATTAAAAGTGGAATTGGATTTGTAGATGATAGATTTAGGTGGAATCGAAAACCTGATCAGCAAGAAATTGTTTCCATGTAATGGAATCTAATAGTACAGAGGCTTCATTCGAGGGTAGGAGTGAGACGACGAGTCGACTAGGACGAGATTACAAATACTGGGCTGGGCTCTGTCTAGCAATTACCGCCGATAGAACCATATGGGCTGGGCCTAGTCGAGTAAGTTTACTATTTCGGGCCCGTTATGTAGGAAAATAGATGGGCCTGAAATTGTAGAATCGCTTAAATCAGGAAAATAGTTACTTTTTGAAAACTTAATAAACAAAATGTCACCATTTAAAGGAGTTTAAAAAAATTATCAAAAACTTAAAATTTGGAATTAATTAATTATTTATTTATTTTTCAAAAAAATTAATTGAATAAATATATTTTAATTAACTATTATACCATTCTTATTATTAATTGAATTATTTATTTATTAATTAATTTAATTTTAGATTTTTTATAACCACCTGTCAAAATCTTAACAATTATTTATTTTAACAAAATTTAGAAAGATGGAAGATATTTTTTAGGAATTTAAATAATAACTACAAAATCGAAAATTTAAAACATTTTCTGCAAGGATTAATCTACTTGAGCTATTTTGCTTGGAGATACTTAAAATTTGATCTTCGGTACAATTTCAGTGGCAGCATTTGAGTCTGCAAGCAACTTAGATGAAAGGTTTTAGGGTTTAAGAATAGAGAATCTGTGTTTGAAAAGAAGGATCTTTGTTAATATCCTTCAAAAGGTCGAATTTGTATGTACTCGTGAATAACAAAATCACATTCATTAAAGTTAATGCTTTGCAACAACACAAAGTTCGACAAATAGCAAGCCTCTGATCTTTATACAATAATGGGCAGAAGGATTTAAAGTTTATATTATTTTGTAGTGATAAGTCATTTTGATGAATTTTAAAAAAATGCTTGATTATAAAAACTCATTTTCCATCATACTTGTTATATGATATCACTTGATACTAATAAAAAAAAAAAAAATCAACAATTACAAAGAATGATAATAAGTTACTTGAACGTTATTGAATGATTGATGATCGACTTGGTCTTGAATATTAGCAATATAGTATAAAAACATATATATATATATATATATATATATATGGTAAAACATGGAAAATGGATAACATACATCTATATATGAAAGTGCATACAAATTTGGTATGATCTCAAACTTGGTGGCAATTATATGGGAAAACATTTTGTCTAAGGTTGGGCTGCAGCGGTGGTTTTAGCTTTGGCAATACTGTTATGGTTGGACTCATCAACTCCATGGCTGTTTCCCATTCCAAACCCCATTCCCATTCCGAACCCAATTCCGAACCCCATTCCCATGCCTCCATTTGAACCACTTTCTCCTCCTCCGCCTCCGCCACCAAAACCACTTCCATGACCATTTCCTCCATTTGATCCTCCTCCGCTACCTCCTCCACCTCCGCCACCTCCTCCTCCTCCTACCCCACTACCCATTCCACCGCCAAAACCACTTCCATAACCATTTCCTCCATTTGAACCTCCTTCTCCACCACCGCCGCCGCCGCCAAACCCAAACCCTGCACCAAATCCCATTCCTTGGCCGTAACCATTGCTATCACCACCACCTCCTCCACCGCCGCCGCCGCCACCACCACCACCGCCATTACTACCAACACCAAACCCAGCTCCATAACCTTCACCACGGCCAGACCCAGCCCCACCCAATGAGCTTCCTCCTCCTCCTCCGCCGCCGCCGCCGCCGCCTCCTCCGCCAGAATTAGCCTTATCAGCGGGCCACCCATAGAAGGTTCCACATCCCCGCCAATACCGGGCGCAATAGTTGTCGTGGTCATAATTATTGTAAAATCCCCTCCCGCTTTCATCTCCATACCCAATACAAAATGGGCATAAAAAAACAACTGTGAGACAGAGAAGTGTGAAATAAGATTGACCCATATATATTTATTGGTCACTCCTAGCTTTAGTTAGAAAAGTGGGAGAGAAGTAGTTGTGTGTTTTTGGCAATTGTGTTTGTGGCTTCTGCATGCCTTATAAAGAAGAACCCACCGCACACCCCCTTTACTGTCTTACTCAATGTTTCAAAAAGGTGTGAACTCAAATCTCTGTGCAATATTATCAAATTCCTGCTTACTTGTCAAGAATATAATACCTTTTAATAAAGAGATACCTTTTATATAAAAAACCACATTGTTAAAACTCAGACAAATAAATATATAGAGCCATCATAAATAGTTTTTATGACAACTAGTTACCTGAAAGCTTGTAAATTATATATCTTTATATATATATGTGGTGCACTGCTTTCGTTATGCTCCCAAGTAAATGAGTGTCAAATACCAATTTGTAAGATTGAATGTGACGTAGTGTTGAACTAGATTAGAATCAAACAAAGAAACCAATACATATTAACCCTTTCAATACATTAACTTATCGTTTGGGTGTAAATATATTTAGAAATTTGAGATTTTTTAACTAATCAATGTTTAGGGAAAAAGATTGGAAACTCTATAATCTTCTAAACTATAGAATGGCATTAGATCAGTCATCTAATTTGTCATTTAGATCTCTAAGGTTGTTCATAAGACAAGTATGAATTCGTCAAATGATTTAAACAAAATAATGGTTTTTTTTTAACCAACAAAGTAATGGTTCGCATATTATTAAATAATAATGAAAATTCTAAGATGGTGGAGTAGGTGACAATACAGCATCTTCTTGACAAATCAGGGATGAGAAAAAGAAGAAAGAAAAAAGCTTAACGAAATTGTCACTCATAAGAGAAAAGCTTTCTTGACAAACCATGTGATTTATTTTTATTAAAATTAATATAACAAAGTCCAGTCTGTCGTTCTACTTTATTTTTCGACATACATTATATTTGCTTTATTATGAAATATTGAATATTTATTATGGCCGATTGAAATCTTGTTCAAACCACCATGGAGTAGCACACTTGTTTCAAATTTGTAAAAATTATGTAAAAATATGTTCCGACAACTGAATCTATTTTCTTCTTTGCAATTTAATGATTGTGAAGGTGAAAATCTTTAAGGATCCCACGTGTATTTAATGATGGTTTTACTTTAGAAATTGATTTTGCTTTTGGTAATCACCAAAGTCTCGTATCAACGAAGGTGGTCGTTCTTTCCTTATATACATAAGGTCATCTTTTAACTTAGTGATGTGAGACTTTATATAAATGCAATAGCAACAAAATTAATCCTCCCTTCAAACAAAGTATTCTTCGAACCTTTAGAAACTTATCAACTTGGTCTAATATCAGGGAGATCTTCCCTCGAACAAAGTACACCAAGCTATTACAAGGCTCGACACTCCTTTATTCTTCATCGGGAGCCTTGATCCCCACATTGCAAAGTTGAGAGCCGAGCTTTGATACTACTTATTAGGGACAATGAACATCTACAATCATCTGCATTGGATAATGTTTACTTTAAGAATTTAGGAATGTGAAACTTTATTTGTATGAAATAACAACAAGTACATTTATATTTAGAAAAATAAAATTAATATTTAACTTACATACGTTGACACAAATATTTTCATAAATAGTTACAAATTACCACTAAAATTATTATTGTTTTTTGTGTACATATAAATGAAAATGATAAGTGTTAACAAAGCATATTTCTAATAACTATTGTATGACAATAATAATCACGAAGGCCTTCATGATACGATCAATTATTATCATTTTTTGAAATATAATAGTTTTTTAAAATAAAAAATTCTTGGTTGCATTTCTTGGAAAGTACAAAAAATTATAGTGCTCTCCAACACATAGCAAGAATTGCAATCTACAAATGAAATATTGCATAGCCTTTTAAAAAAGAGTTCTAATAATTTGGTTTTTGACTTTGATTTTGGGATAGCTTCAAAGCCAGCTTAACCTGCTTCAATTGCTTTTCATCAATGGAAGTATGAACTACTCCCACTTCAGGAACTCTCTCTCAAAACATTATCTTCTAGATATGCCTTTTTCTAATTTTATATATGTATCTTTAGATTGGTCTCCCTGAAAATTCAATGTGTAACAAAAAGAAAAAGAAAAAAAAAAGTTAACATAGTCATAAAATTGATATGATTGAATCAAGTGAAATTGATCAACTTAAATAAAAATAAACTCGAAAATTATGTTATCCACGAAATATTTTACGAGAGAGTAAGTAGTGTAAACATAGGA
>JBBMEG010000005.1:7430803-7441474 GCA_037832605.1 Cyclanthera cordifolia | reverse complement strand
ATGTCGGGAATGTCACTCCTTTCAGCTTTCTCCACAATCACCTGCAGTTAGATCATATTAACAGAGAAAAACAGAAGCGCGCTCAGTGAGTGCCAAATCCAATTATGAGAGTTTAACATTCTTACGGGAATTCTATCAGGGTATTTCTCCCTGATGCGAGCAGCTTCAGCCTGTCTCCTTTCTAGAACATAAGAGAAAAACTTATAGAACAAAATAAAGTGAATGCAATACTGAAGGGAAATGAGAGTGTGACTAAATGTAGCGCTAAAACAATATCAACAAGGGTCAGAGAGAAAGCGCAAAGATCAAAAGACGCGTCTTTCAGTTAGCCCCGGAGGCGGAGATGGGTGGAAAAATGGTTTCACCAGAAAGAACCCTCTCACACATCAAATTCCAGCGAAGAGAGAACAAAGAGAACATGAGATCATCCCCAATTACAAAGATCAAAGAAGCCCTTTCGAAATCATATAAATAGTCCGTAATTTAATACCAACGCGAGAATGCAACAAGAGATCAGCCCAAGAAAAGGAATCGCAGAAAACGTATAAGACATCAGGCATCAACATCCCAATAACTTCAATTAAAATGAAAGTAAGCAGATTAAGAAAAAATTGTGAAAAGAAAAAAAAAAAAACCTAGAGGATGTTCGAGCTTGAACGAGCTTTTAGCCATGGGGAAATCTCAAATGCGTTCTGCAAATTCAAATATCAGATCATTACAACTCAAAAGCCATGCCCAAAAGTTCAATGGAAAGAAAATCGAAATCAACAACCGAACAAATCAAAAGAAACTACGAGTAAATAAAAAAACAACAGTTCTGTAAATAAGATTACCGAGGCAAAAATCGTTGCAATCGATATCTATATTAAAGATTGACAGAGCTAATTGAATGAAAATGATCAAAAAGACAGGAAAATCAAGCTGCGAGAGATCGATCGTAAAATAACGGCCGAAGCTTGGAGACGAAGAAGCGTACCTGAGTTTTCTTCTCGATTCCCCCACGTCAACCCAATAATACCTCATCATTGATCAAATTGCTTGCATAACAAGCTATGTTAGTTAACCGGGCCCATATAAATCAGGGCCCACTTTTCAAGCCCAATCTCTTAATTTAGGTCCAACGTTGCACGGCCCAAATTCTAACTTTCTCAGTTGCCAACTACATTTATTGATTATATGTTGTTTTCCAAATAACTTAAAACAACTCTATAACCATAGTAAGTTAACATATTGTCACGCTAATGTGTCAAAAAAAATTCAAATTTTCAATTTCATATAATTGTTTATTTTAGGTCAACAATAATTGAGTACGCACTTAGTCGAGTTAGTAAGTGTTTGTTTGTTTTTCTTTTTAGAAAAAAAGTGGAGTCGAGATAAGTGAAAGGATTAATGGTAATTAGAATAATTTGCTACTTATTTGAGAATTTGTATTAGTAATGGTTGAGATAATTACTTGTTTCGAGATTGGTGTTAATAGTAGTTGAGTCATATGTTTAATGTGAAATTTGATAGAGATTTTGTTGAATAGTTAATAATGATTATTTACTACTAAATACAAACGAGTGATTTTTTAGTAAGAATAGTTTACCACTCATTTATTACCAAAAACAAGTATAGCCTATATATTATTATTATTATTATTATTATTATTATTATTATTATTATTATTATTATTTTAATGTCACTTTATATCATAAGTTAATTTCGATTCGTGGTGCTTTACTCCTCTGTACCAATTGAGAGTTATTGTGAATTACTGATCATTGGTAAGATTTTTTGTTTTTACAACCAAGAGGTAGAAGTTGCTCTTACTTTCTCAGGGGAACGGGGCCCAACTTCATACAACCAATGTAAACGCGAGGTTTAGCTCGATGTCCGACAAGGGTTGCTCCGAGCGCGGCTGTGGTAGTAGATGAAATGATGTAAGCTTAGTTATTTAATAAAAACACCCTTCTTATGGCATCAACAGTTTGATTCATTTGAACTTTGATGCATGATATCACATTGCAGTTCAAACAAACTAATGTCTTAATGTAAACTCACCTAAGTTCACATGAATGTCGTCGTCGACTTCGACATAGAATTCGGCATCCCACATAGAAACAGCTGTTGAAAAGTAAGTCTTCGTCTTGGCCGATAATTCGAGGTAACCATCAACATGATTCTGCTTGTAACAATTGAATAAACATGAGCAAATTTCAATCAATCATCACATTCTGATCTTTGGTTATTCCCCTCAACTGAAAACTAAAGAAAACATTGACAAGAATAATAGTAGCAATGGACTTACCAGCCTCAAGAAGTCTCTGTGTTCACGCTCCTCTGCATCGAGCGACTCGTCGAGTTTACTGCCAGGAGTTGCGCTATCAACCAAGATAAAGTAACATTTGTTATCTGTTCTTCAGAGTAGTATATAACTTGGCAAGAATGAAATTCGTGTTCTTCGTTTACCTATGCTCGATAACGAAACGAATGATTATGCCTTTCTCTTCCTCCAACTTCTTTCTTGTATCACCTAGTAAGATTATATTATAAACAGCACTATCAGTTTAAGCAGATGAAGAAAAATGCATCAAAATCAAAATAAAAAACTGAAAGCCAAAGCAGACCTTGTGGCATCCAAGTTGCACGAACCGAATCTCTTCGTTTTCAGGTACTAAAAGCTTTATTGATTCCAACAACCACCAGATATTTTCTTTTGAAAGTTGACTCTTCATTAGTTTCCTCCACGCCAACACGAGAACCGCTCGATGCAGGTTCACGACCTATCGTTACAGCTGCGAGTTTCTTCTCCAGATCTAATATGCTCTTAGCAAGTGTCCTACAAATAACAGAAAATTGCTCTTAAGTCCCTCATTTTTGTGACTCCTCAAGGGAGTACATCCAAATGGATTCAAGCAACGGCATTTTACTTGCTGAATACTCAGCTGAGACCTTGAAAATTCCTCTGGCCTCGCATCAGATGTTTTGGTTTTTGCCTTGTTAAAGAGAAACAATGTCGAAAAGTTCATCGCCAAGGAAACAAATAGTGCGAAAGTGTGCACGAGAAGCAAACCGAAAGCAAGAAAACGATGATTGTGATCATTTCTCTCAACAAGTTTTCAAGTCAAAAGGATTATCATAATGTGTTTGAAAGAAAAAAACTTAAGTATCAGTTTGTAAAGCAAAGGGAACGCTTAAGCCTTGAGAACATGATCAAGATTTAAAAAAAGAGTTTAAAGGCAATGAATCACTCACAAATTCTGGATCATAAGACTCAGATTTTAACTGCATTATTTCATGGGAAATTGTAGACTTCAGTGCAACACTGTTAGCCATAGGCACTATCCACATCCTGAAAAAATTATGCTCATTAACATGAACAGCTTGCTGGTAAAATTATATGGTTAGTTAAAAGCATATTTTACGATGACGAACAAAGACGATCTCGATCCAGTTAGAACCCAATAAGAATAGATATCTTAGGCTGTAAAAACCAGTTCAACGAGCAGATTTTTTCAAGCTCCCTTTTTTTTTAAAGTACAACTTGCAAATTTTCTATGTTATGGCAGGGCAATCGAAGCATGTTAAGAAGCAAACCCTCGACAAAATTTCGACATTCATATGATATTAGTACATAAAAACTTTGTTTTTTGTTTCACCCGAAATACCTCGTACTAATGAAAATGATTGTCATCTCTTATATACTCATGATCAAACCAATAATCTAACAAACGTGGAATTACACTTTGTTTATATTCCGAACAAAACAATAGAAAAGTTAACTTGAAATGTAACAAATTAAGACTTATGGACTATAGTACCTGTTTGTAAACAGCATGCCAGCACAAAAGCCAAAACAAATGAAAAAGGCCCACTTTTTCAATAATACACATCTTGAAGCAAAGTCCAATCCAATTCCTCCAACTTTATTCTTTCTTCACCTAACTTTAACCTCAGGTAAAAATTCTTAACTTTCAGCTAAGGAGAGAGGTTTATATTTAAGCAGTAATAAAACAAACGAAATTCTTGAAATCTAAATTCTTATGTGTAGAGCTGAAAGTGAAAATCTCAATTCACCTTCAGCTCAAATGTGAAAAAAGGAACTCAAGGGGGGAAGGATATGTTTATGGCTCAGAACTAGAACATGGGACCTCTTAATCAGTTTGCTTCACAGCATCAATCATGTAATAAATGAGATTAGTAGAACTGAACCTCACTTTACAGAACAATTCCAGACAAAACAACCTTAATCCCTTCAAAACAGCTGGTTTATGCTATTTAATCCAAACCCATCAAGAAAGCCAACAAATTTTCACATTAAAAAATATGAATCTGCAGCAGATATTTGCTTGGATTAGGATTCCCTTTTCAAGTTTCTTTCAAGTCTAGATGACAAAGACAAGAGCAACAAAGCAGCACAATTTTTCCCAAAGCTTTGATATTTCACACATTGAGTTTTCAGCACAAGATCTTGAATCCATGTGGGTGCAAAATCAAAATCTAAGGAAGATGAGAACTTTCCTTTAAAAGGGTTTAAATCAAAAGAAATAAAGAAGAGAATATGATATAAATTAGTGATCTTTCAAATTCAAAACCTCTTCTTTCCCACTAGTTCAAACTTTTCAAAGCTAAAAACAGATAAATGGGTTGGTCCCTCAAGAAAAGTGGAAAGAAAGATGCTCAAACTTATTCCAAATAAGAAAAAAGAAGTTTCTTTCTTTCTTTTTTCTTTTTTTTTTTTCTTTTTCATATTAAATCAACTTTCATAAAACTTTATATGTGATCCAAATTGATTAGGACGAACTGGAAAAGGATATTGATGAATAAACCAAAGAGATATGTATGTGTTTACACTGAAACTGATGAAAGGAAAAAAAAATGATGGGATTGGTTGTTGGTGCCGGGAAAAGAGGTAAAGGAAAAGGTGAAAGAATCAGTGAGTCAGGTCTGAGAGATTAAAACGACATAGTTTTGTTCTAGATACCAAGAAAACAAGGAATCTGTCCAGTGGAAGAGAAGCAGGATGATTGTTCTTCTTTTCTTTTCTTTTTTTTCTTCTTTGATTCTTTATTTTGGTGTGGAATTATTCGTGGACCCTAAGATGAAAAAAGGCTGTTGAATTTGATTTGATGTGTTTGATGCCATTGCCATATGGAGATTATCAGAATTGAGCAAATCTTATCGTATTATATTCAAGGGACCAATGGTCTATATTCAGAAACAACTATTAACAGCACTGGATATAGTTCAATCGACATTTGAATGTTAAAATTGCTACGAGGTCTGTGGTTTCAATCCTCCAACTCCCTATCTACTAAAAAAACAACTATGAACAATATTGAAATTGATGATCAGGAGGAAAACTAAACCAGCAGGTTGCTTCAATGTTAAAATGAACTTTAGCTTAGATTTCGAATGTCGAGCGTCTTTGTGAGATTGGATTGTGGAGCTGACTGAATAGCAGATTGATTATGGCAATATGAATAGGTGAATAAGGTTGGAATATAAAACCAACTCTTATAAAACTTGGCACAAACTATGCCAATTGAGTTGTTTGAGTTGCTAATGCCTGATTCTCTAAATACAACTTCTTGACACAGTAATCTGCTTATTGAAATCCAAAAATAGGATTATCGTCTTACAGGGGTAGCACAGTTAATCGAGAGTCCAGACTTAAAGACTGTGCTCCCTTGAGATCATTGGTTCCAAATCTACTTGTGACATTAATTTGTAAATATCTCTCAATTATGTCTTCGGTCTTTCAATAGATCTTGATGCCACAACCTAGAGACATGTCAGTGGTACTCCAACTTTAAAGGGGCAAAACTTCAAATTTCAGGATCATCGCAACACTCCAAATTTCAGGATCCTAGTTTTTAAAAGTATTTCAAACTAGTATTTAAAATGATGATTTATTTTGAGTATTTATAAGTAATGATTAGTAATGATTGCAGTCTAAAACTTGTTTGGATGTAGTTTTAAAAAGTATTTAGAATGAAGATTTGTTTTGAGTATTTAGAAATAATGATTAGTAATGATTATAGTCAAAAGCTTGCTTAAATGTCGTTTTTAAGAGTAGTATTTAGAATAAGGATTTATTTTGAGTATTTAGGAGTAATGATTACAATCATGTAGTTTTTTTAGGAGTACTTTGTAAATACTACTTTTATATACTCCTATAGATACTCGATCATAAACCTAAAGATTATTTTAGAAGGCTTTCAAATATTTAATTTGAATCAAAAGTTTGAAATGGGTGGAAGAAAGAGAAATAACTTGAATGGTCAAACAAAAACATTAATGTTATGTTTTAGAGCAGATGGATTCGAGTCTCCATCTCCCAATTGTTATAACCTCGAAACACACACAGACATTTGAATTATGCCTATTAGATTATTAATTTTTGAAGTTGTGTGAAGTATATGACTATAACTTCACTCATTTTGGCTAGCTATGAGGTCATGCACTATTATTATACATTCTTACACCAAGTTAATATAATAAATTCCAATGGATCTAATTGACCAATCTGCCCAATTTTACCACTCAGTCACTGAGTTGCAGTACTTTTCAAATTTATGCTCAGATTTTAGGACATGTAAATTTTCATTGATAATCTTACTTGGACTATTTGATTTCGTTGAGGGGTGTTTGGCTAAAAAGAATGTGATAAGAAGGATAAGAATCAGAAGAATAACAAGAATAATGATTATTTCTATTTGAAATTAATTGAATTATTATAAGTAAATCAAAACAATAAGTTTAGGAGAACGAAATATAGTTAACAAAAAAGGTTAAAAAGGTAAATAAGAAGATAATATGGAAATAAATGAGATTAAGAAGAAAGAATATGTTTGGTGTTTGGGAAGGGTTGGTAAGAAAAGATAAATGATCATTTCTCATTGTTTTGTCCACCAACTATTATCACATAAATTATTAAAAAAAAAATTCATTTATTCCTTCCTTCGGACGGTACCTAAACACGTCCAAAGTGATTTTGTGTATCTTAAAAAATTAACAATCATCTTCCTTTTCATTTTTCTCATTGTAAGCATGTTTGGTTTAGGTGGTTAAAAAATGAAATGGAAAAGATAAAAAAAAAAAAAAAAAAAAAAAAAAAAAAAAAGTGATTGTTATGATACAAGTCGGTGAGTAGACAAAAATGACTTCTTTCTTAATCTTCCCAACTCTTACCGCCACACCAAAATGTTCATTCATACTTTTGCCCCAAACATCAAAGTTAACTTCTTTTTTTTTTCTTCAAAGAATGGAAAGGGTAGAAGATCTGCATGGTTGAGCGACTGCTATATGAATAAATAATATTAAAGAAAAAAAAACGAAAATCATAATGAAATAGAAATTAAAATAAATAAAAATAAACTCAACAAGTTATTACTAATTCTCTTTCAAATCCCCAACTTTAGACATTCAAAATTAATTCCACATAGCAATTAGCAGATCATAAAACATCTCCACTAAATTTCAAATGCCCACAAAAAACCAGCTCAACAATTCCATCAAGGATAGATTTTTTTTTTTTTTTTTTTTTGAATTCCGGGGTGGAATTTGACACACTACAAAATCTCCATTTTTTTTTCCTTCGATTTCCCCTTGGAGTTCTTACTGGAAAATCTGTTCTAACCTCTAACAAACCATAGCAATGGCAGCAACCAAAGAAGAAAACTGCAGAACAAAACATCCTTCGATTTCAGGTTTTCTAAAGAACATCACTCCAAAAAACCAGTCTTCGTCAAAACAGCGTTTCGAACTTTGCTCAAATCTCTCCCTTTCAGAGTTCTTCCAACCCCTTCACAAACAGAGAACGACGAAATTCGGCTCCTCGCCATTTTCTGAGCAATCCATTCATGAGGAGGCACTATGCCGTCTTCTTCCGCTTCGAAATCCTCCCGGTCGTCGTCGACGATTTTTCCGCCGGGAAAGTCGCCGACCGACGAGCTCATCTTACCGTAAATTTTTGACCAGTCGGGAATGTCCACCGGAGCAGAGGACCGGTTTGTCCCCATCTGGGTTTCGTGTGTTCTTGTCGAAATTGATTTCGGAATCGTTTTCGAAGCAGATGGAACTCGCCACGTTGATGAAGAAGATGATGAGTAGTGATAGTCAGTGGAATTTCTAGGGATGAATTTTGATGAATCTTCATTAGAGTTCCAAATCTCTTCTTCTTTCAAATCTTCACTAATGCCATAGCCATTCCTCAGGGCCGAGCTCCAATTCGCCATCGAAATCTGGTTTAAAGAAGAAAACAATGGCGACCCAATAAGTAAAATAGCGTTCTAGAGATAACCCATCTAGGAAAACGAAAAGAAAAATAAATAGATTCTAGAATTCTACCCTGTCTCTCGTTGCAGAGTGCTCTGAAGAAAGGAAAAAACAGAGGATTTTAAAGAGTTCTAGAAATGGGTTTTGTTCATAAACCAAAAAAAAAAAAGTGTTAAAGAAAGGAAAAAAGGGAATTTGGTTGGTCTGAAAATCTCCAACTAAAGATCAGAGCTTTGAGGGCAGTGTGGCAAAAGACAGGAGGGGTTTAAAGGAGACCATAAAAACAGAGCAGACAGAGAGAGAACAGAGATGGGTTATTTCTTTTAACTCAATGGCTCTTTAAAACTCAAAATTAAAAGATGAAAATAAAATTATTTAAAGAAGAGAAAAAGCAGAAGAAAGTGATGGGATATAGAATCTCAGTTTCCCAATTTCACAATTAAAAAAAACCAAAAAAAAAAACCCAAGATCACACATTCTTACCACTTATTTTTAAGCTTTTAAACTTTTAATTAGATTAGTCATTTTCTTTAAAATTTAATAAATGCTGTAATTAACAAAAAAATATGTTTGCTTTACTCCACTGTCCCTTCAAAACTTGGAGAAAGAAAAAAAAGATTTTGAAAAGAATTCAAGATAATGAATTCTTAGTATCTAAACATTTCGAGAATGATTAAAAAAACATGCATAAATTATCATGTAGCATGAATATAAGAAGTAAGAAAGAACTGAATGGTGAGGAGATCAGATTTTTCAGGTTTTACTCACTCTACGTTGATGCCTTGATATTACACAATCAAAAGGAAAATGTAACAGTTTTAGTCTTAAGATTCAGATGAGGTCTCGAAATTTGAATTTAAGTACTTTGAGCCTCGACATTTTCCTACGTCCATTGCCACCAGACAACATTAACTACTTGCCACTAAGCTCTTCTAAGAGTGAAAGCTATCTCCCCACACCAACACGTTCAGTTAACTATGAAGTTCCTTCGATCTAACCATCGAAAAGAAAATGTGCACATTGATGATATATATACTAAAAAAACAACTTTTAATTGCAATAAAAATCTTTCAAATTCAACATTAAGTTAATTGCAGTAATTATCACTTTTTTAAACATAAATTAATTGTTACAAATAGGATGTGTTGTGTGCAATTTCTCTTATTATTACTATCATTTTTCCTTTGATAATCAGTTGTTAGTATCATTGGCCCGCCATTTTTAACAAGTAATTGTTAGATTTTTCCTTAAATCTATATGCTTGATTATTATAAAATTTTATTTATTTGTTAATATTTTTATGAATTAATTTTAAAATTAGTTATTAAATAACTATTCATTTTCATTGAATATTTATGTATAATAACTTTTTTTTTTTATTGAAATAACTCGTCCTTGTTTAAATAAAATTTTTTATTTTAGAAACCATTTTTATTTAGGTGGACTTTCTTATATAACAATAAAATAAAATATCAATAAAAAATTAAAATAAAAATCATCTAATGTCAATATATGACTTTATTTAGGTAGGTTATGAATCCTACCATTTTCATTATGTAACATTATTTAAAAGAATTAAATTTGTTGTTTTTTTTGAAATAAAATACATTTACTTGAATTAAAAAGTTGCTTTTGTTTAAGATTCTTGAATTACAAATATAAAATGTTATTTAATGTTTATTATATAATCAATTAATCATAACAATATACAAGTTATGAAAAATAAGAAAAAGAAATATATACGTGTAAAAAAAATGTTAATTTATTTTTATTACATTGGACAATAATTTTAAGTTTAACAAAAATACTTAGTTAATTATTTTTATTTTTAAATAAACATAAGTTACCTGAAATTATAGTATATATAAAAATAATAGCATGTCATTCAAATACCATTTATTATAATTCATCATTTATCTTAACATTCTATCCATCATAACTAAATTAGTGCAAACTCTTTATAATTATTCAAAATTAATCATAATCTTTCTATTTAAATAAACACTTTGGGCTACAATTATTTGATAATTCACGTATACAAACAAACATTGTGATCAGATTTTTAAAAAGTATTTCAAAATAGTATTTACTAAATACTCATAAGAAAACAACATCAAACGAAGTTTTGATTGTAACCATTATAAAATAAATGATCATTTTAAATACTAATTTCAAATATTTTAAAAATTACATCCAAACATAATTTTGTATCGATCATTATTTATAAATACTCAAAATAAATTTTCATTCTAATTTCAAATATTCTTAAAAAATTACATATAAATAAAAAATTTGACTGCATTATTCAAAATACTAATTTTAAATATTCTTAAAAATTATATCAACCAAGTTTTTGAATGAAATCATTATTTTTAAATATTTAAAATAAATTTTTATTTTAAATATAAT
>JBBMEG010000005.1:7392341-7430703 GCA_037832605.1 Cyclanthera cordifolia | reverse complement strand
TGGTTGGTTGTTGGTGCCGGGAAAAGGGGGAAAGGCAAAGGAACCAAAACGACGTGGTTTTGAAAGGGATAGGAAGGAAACAGGAATCTGTCTTGGGGAAGAGGAGCAGGATGATTGTTCTTCTTTTTATTGCCACATTATTTGTGGACCCTTCATTCGGATTTTGATTTTGATTTTGATTTTGATTTGATGGGTTTGATGCCACTGCATATCTCACAAACCTCCAACAACAACAACACAGGAACAGCTTTTGTGGCCAAACAAATATTTATTCCTCTTCTTACACCACCTGCCTTTGCTTTCCTTATTACCACTAATGTGGATAAGCAAAAAAAACTTTTGGCCTTTTGTGAAATGGCCTTCTTTTTTTTTAATTACAGTCGGGAAGATGCTGTAGAAACGTGGGATAAAATTTACCCTATATTTGGCCTAAATCAGAACCAGAATTATGATGATTTCTGGTATTTGGATTATCAAAATTTATTTTTTTCGACAATCATGTTTTTTTTTTTTATATTAACTTTTTTTTTTTATATATATACTATTTTTTTTATAGAGGTATTTTTCACTAGTATCGATATTTTATTTTTCTCATTATCATTTTTCTTCGCCTTAAACACAAATAATTATTCTGTTTATCATCATTTTCTTCACCACAAAAATAAATAATCACTCCCTTTTTTATTCTCTCTTGTTCCTCTAATTCTCATTCTTTCTATAATCATTCTCACTCTCTTTTTCCAAACGCATACTTAAGAGTGTTTGGATTTTAGGTTGATGAGAGGAGGGAGGAGAGTGTGCGCCCGTTTAATGTCCCGGGGATCCAAAAGAACAATACCTTGCCAGGGCAAGAGAGTGCGCGCTTTTCGAGCAACCTCTACAACTCGGTCAAGACTTCTTGAGACTCAGCTTGCTTGCATCTTGATCTAAGCCTATCACCTGCCTGCCTCCAACTTTTTATTGCGCCTACCATAACTCCTGTTTACCTTCTTTTCGTCTTGTGCCTTACTTGTGGTAGCTTCTTCTGTCGCTGAAACATGGCGGAACCTTTCCCCTTCTTAAAGAGAGGTTAAAAGCACGAGGCTATATTTAGTGTGGTGGAAAGAGTTGGAAAGGGATCTATTTTCATTGTTTGATCCACCAACCTTCATCACATCAAACACTAATTTATTCTTACTTTTTTCGTTTATCCCTCCATTTTCTTTCTCTTACCTTCCCTTCCTTTTACTTCCAGCCGTAACCAAACATGTCTGAGTAATTTGAAATATTAAATATTTGTTTGAGTATTGGCGTCTTAAAGAAGAGAGGTTGAAAAAAACTTATTTTGAGATTTATGTTAAGAAGATAAGATGTTTATTTTAGAAAAAATTTAACATAAAATTGAATTTAAACTAATTTGAGGAGAGTTAAATGAGAAGTTTGAAAGAAATTGTAATGTACGGAAGAAAAACAAAGAATTCAATTCATCATCTTTCTCTCTCATTCCTCTCTTCTCAATCCAAACACCTACCAAATAATTTTGATTAGGGTAGATTTTTTTTTTTCCTCCTTCCAAAGTCTCGATAGTTAGCTCGCGGTCTTCCCGTAACTTCATACTTTAATCTATCTCACTTTCGTACCCACAACATTTTTCAAACCAAATTTCTTACCCTGTCTTTTTTTCCTCCAAACAATTTTGAAGATCTTCCTACCGACCCTTCTTCAAATAATCTTTATTAAGTAAAGTTATCCTGCAACAATGTGTCGAACCTCATTTCAAACCAAATTCATTATTCTTCCTCCAATCTTCTCCGTCCAAACAAACTATAAAATTGTTTAATTTGGTTTTTAAATAAATAAAAATTGATAATAAATTTCGCGAGTGCTCCATATATTAAACAATACAAAAGAGAAGAAATTATATAAATTCAAATAGCAAAGACAAAACACTATGAGCAGCCACTAAGGCATGTATGAAGAAAAGCAACCAATCCATGAACAAAGCAAAATCAAGATCTTAAACAAAGCATTACTAATTCTTTTTCATATCCTCAATTTAATAACCTACAAATCACTTCCAATTCCACTACCAACTTGTAGATCAAAACAGCTCCACTCCCTTTCAAAATACCCAAAAAAACAAACAAACAAAAACAATAAACAACAAACAAAGCTCAATAATTCTATCTAGCTCAACAATGATATTCCATTTTCTTCTCTCTTTCTTCATTTATCCTTTGAGTTCTAGCTGGAAACTATGTTCTAAGTTCTAACATACCATAACAATGGCGGAAATCAAACAAAAAAACACAGAACAGAACGATCATAATCATCTCTGCCATTTTAGTTCCCTTAAGCAGAGTTCCCCTTTTTTTTTCCTTGTAAGAACATCACTCTAAAAACCCAGTCTTTGTCAAAATAGCGTTTCGAACTTTGCTTAAATCTCTCCCCTTGAGAGTTCTTCCAGCCCCTTCAAAAACAGAGAAAGATGAAATCCGGCTTCTTGCCAATTTCTGAGCAATCCATTCATGAGGAGGCACCACGTCGTCTTCGTCACCGTCGTCATATTCTTGGCCTCTGTCATTTTCGCCGGGAAATTCGCCGGCCAACGAGCCCATTTTGCCGTAAATTTTAGACCAATCGGGAATATCAACCGGAGCAGAGGATCCATTATTCCCCATTTGGGTTTCGTGGGTTCTGGTTGAAATGGATTTAGGAATCGTTTTCGGAGCAGATGGAAGGCGCCAAGTTGAAGAAGAAGAAGATGAGTAGTAATAATCAGTAGACTTTGACAAATCTTCATGACTGTGAACAGAATTCCATACATCATCTTCCTCCAAATCTTCACTGAACCCATAGCTTTTCTTCTGGGCAGAGCTCCAGTTCGCCATTGGTGTAACAGATTGGAGCCAACAAGTAAGTAGAAAAAAAAAAACAGAGGTTTTTCAAGAATCGCTGAAATGGGGTTTGTTCATAATCCCAAGAAAAATGGCAGAGAAGCTGTAAATAAATAAAGAAACGGAGAAGAGGGTAAAAATTAGAAAAGGAAGAACAGAGGTTTGAATTTAGTGAGGCAAAAGAAGACAGGAGGGTTCAAAGGAGACCATAAAAACTAAAACAAAGAGAAGAACAGAGATGGGGTTTTCTTTCAACTCAATCGCTCATTAAAAAGTAAAAAGGAGGAAGAGGAAAAATATGAAATAATTAAAGAGAATCTTAGCTGCTAATCTTTTTTAACCTTGTAAATAGAAAAGGGTAGAGGACGAAAGTAAATAGCATAACCAAGAGGAATTATTTTTTTTTTTTTTTATGTCATTTCTTTCTTCTCCTTTTTTTTGAGTGGGAGATGTTATTTATTTCTAATATAATCTTATTCATCATAATCACTTTTGTATAACCTGCTTCTATTATTTCTTAAAATATTGTATTAGTTTATACTCATTTTCTACATTTGAAACACATCAAATAGTTTAATTTATAACTATCTAGTTCATCATATAATATATGTAATGATTTAATTATATTTATTGATTTCAAATACAAACAATCATTGGCTTATTCATTTTTGGTATTCTTATTTCTCACAATCATTTCAATTAAAAATGTGATTGTTTCAAATATTTGAATTTTATTAGCTATATTTGTTTTTTACGGAAGGAAAATGATTAATCAATACTTTTAAAAAACCTCTCTTTTTATTTAGTAGTAATAAATTATTTATAATATTTTATCAAATTCTTTATAAAATCAGTGTATCAAATTTCATATCAAATATATCATTCAACCAACTAACTAACATCAATTCTCAGATAAGTATCAAACTATCACTAATCATTTGCTTTGGGTTTTTTTTTTTCTTCAAAAAACAAACGCAAGTAAAGCGGAGAAACTTTAATTTTGAGATGTTTATAATTAATATTTATCTATTTTTCAAACAATCCAAAGAACAGTAGACCCTATATATAGGAGTACTGATTATTAGTAATAACAAACCATTAGAACTGAAAAAGTAACTAGGGTTAACTTCTAATGAGAGGTAAACGACAAATGGCATTATTTTGAAAAAGAAATCAAAATTGTAGCGAAGAAGAAAAGCCATTATATAATGGTGACACAACAAATCATCAAGACAGAGCATTTGATGCTATTTTCTTTGACATTTATAACAAAATTTCCAAATTTTAAAACATAATTAAAAGAGAGATTCCGACACAACCTCACTCATTTTAGATTAGTGTAACCATATCCACTAACATATATAATGTTCACATAAAGGTTGAACTCTTTATCATTATTTGTTTGAGGTCTTGTTGTTCTGTCAATCCAAATTTTGACGAAATTATAATCAGGCTTTTTATTTATTGAGAATAGATAATCACATTATATCTAAAGTGATCACCCCTGTCCATAGACCAGCTACCGAGAAACATCAAGAAAATGAAACTACAAATTAATGTCACACGTAGGTTTCAAACCTGAGATCTTAAAGAACCATACTTTCAAAACTCAAAACTTCAAGTAATTGTGTCATCTCTTGGAGACAAATATAATTAAACTTGTGTCTTCATATTTGGACATTTTTGCGATTGGATCATTTATTGTAATAAAACTTTACGAGAGCGTACTATGTAAATTTTTCATAAAATTTTAGTATAAATATCTTTGTATTGGATTGGATGATAATTTTTCTTCTCCAATTTTTCAAAAACATATTTTTGTTTTCTTTATATACTTTTTTTTATTATTGTAAGAACTTTTTATTTTAACCAAACGTAAAAGTTGTTTCTTTTTATTTACAGAGCAGAGAGATTGGTTTTTACAGAGATAAGGCTGTTTATTTCTTTCTTTTGAGTTGCCCAACATAGGACATGGAGGGGGCAGCTCCTTGAAGAACAAGACAACATAGTACTTTGTCTGCAGAGATTTCATTAAGATTGTGGTAAATTTTTATGATGCCTTTGGTTGCTGGTTGATTCAATTTCAAACAATCATTCTTTTTTGAAATTACATACACAATTCTTAGGGGCCATTGTATTATGGGGTTGAGAAGAAGGGATGAGAGAGGGTGAGGAAAAAGAAAAAATGGAGTGGTTTTGCGATAGGGATTTGAAGAAAGTTAAATTTAGTCTCTATGATTTGAAAATATAGACTTTAGTTCCTATGATTTGGAGAAGTCTGCAATTTAGTCCATATAATTTGAAAAATTAGAATTTAGTCCATAAAATTTAATAAAATCTAAAAAATAGTTTATGTCGTTCATTATTTACGTGTTTAATTATGAGAGTATGAGTAAGTAATTG
Organism: Cyclanthera cordifolia; assembly: GCA_037832605.1. Classification (NCBI taxonomy): domain Eukaryota; kingdom Viridiplantae; phylum Streptophyta; class Magnoliopsida; order Cucurbitales; family Cucurbitaceae; genus Cyclanthera; species Cyclanthera cordifolia. Next base: position 7,425,424 of record JBBMEG010000005.1, on the reverse strand, counting down.
ATTGGACAAAGAAATGCATCATTTCATTTATCAAAAGTTATATATTCATACTTATGTCACCTATGATGTATAAATAACATGGACTATTTTTTAGATTTATAAGTTTAGAGATTATATTCTATTTATCCAAACCATAAGGGCTAAATTCTATATTTTTCAAAACTATGGGGAATAAACTTTAGAATTTTAAAACATGTGGACTAAATTCTAACTATTTTCAAAGCATATGAACAAATTTATAATGTACCCTTTGAGTATATGAAATATTTGATTAGAGATAGGTATTTTAGAGAAGAGAGGTTGGAAAAACCTTTTTTTGAAATTTATGTTTAGGAAAAAATATGTTTATTTTAGATGAAATTTAATATAAAATTTGATTTGATGTTTGATGTAGAAGAAAAGTGGAGTAAAGGTTGAAGATGGGTTGAGAAGATGTTGTAATATATTAAAAATACATACTTCAATTCCTCGTCTTCCTCTCCTCTTCAAGATGGAATTTTGACGAGCAACTCTGGAGTTAAATCCATATGAAGGAAAGAGGTAAGCTCGCCAAGTTTGATGTCAATCGGACATTCGACGAATGCTCCACGTTGGCGTATGATTCCTCGCTAAAAAGACATGTATTGGTGGAATATCGAAAATGTGGCAGAATATACTATAGAGGGAGGCATAGTGTCAGCTCTCCACCACCCCTGGGCCCTATGGCCTAAGTAGGCACATGCGACGAAGAAGAAGCAGATCTCCATTTTTTGTGACAAAAAAAACTTTAAACTCATTTCTTTCTTTTCATATCTATGGAGTAAGAGAATACATTTGCAAAATCGAGACCATATCTATGCTCGCGACTTTCCAACAAGGTAAGACATACATCATTTTCTGCCTCGGGCACCACTGTGCTATAACACTGATTGAATACTACTGCACATTATACTTATTGAAAGACTATCAACGAACCGATTGAAGGCCATCAACAAATTGCTCGAAGACTATCAACAGAACTACGTGTTGTAGGCTATCTGGTTGAATGTTATCAATGAACTAATTGAGCTATTAGCTAAACTAATTGAAGATTATCAGTAAGTGATAGAAATGAGATTGATAGAATAAATACCAAAATGATAGAAATCAGACTAATAGATAAGTGAATTTTTTAGTTTTTCTACTTGTGCACGACACGATACTTTGTTAAACATGAATTACTTTAAAAATGTGTTGTCCATAATATTTTTTTTATTTTCTTTTGCTATACATGAAAAATATCCTTGTATATAACTCTTGTTTATTTATTTTTGAACATGACTTAACTAGTATCAGCACATAAAAAGATTGCAGCACATGGGAGTTGATGTAATGGTTTTACCTATTATTTTCACCTTTACCTTGACTTTGCATAAAATCCAAAATACAGGCCCACCTAAAATCAATATTTGGATTTTTAGGCGTGATTAAATGTTGCTAGTTAGATTCACCAGGTGGGTGTGTAGGACTGCTAAATAGCGATTATAATCGATGGCTTTTCATCCTTGAAAGGAAAAAGGAACTTGCAATTGGGTTTTCTTTTCTTTATTAGAATTGTGAAATTGATTTGAAGTGTCTATTTTACTATTTGATATCTGTGAGTGTGTCTACATTATTCTCACAAGACAGACCATCTGAACTATAATTACAACATATAACATTTGACTATAAGAAAAAATTGTATAAAATAAATTAGTAAGTAGGTGGTTTCCTTGAAACGAATCCACCATCTCTTAGATCTACTGGTCATTTTTTGAACATTAGGCCAACCCAATGAAATCCTGATTATTCATGTCTCAGAGTTCTTTGTAGTCTGTCTGACCAGTAAAGAAAAGAAGTTTTTAATCAAAACCAACATGTAAGAATTAACAACCTCATCTCTGTCCCTACTATTAAATATTTTTTTCCTACACAGCCTAATTTTGGCCAAATCGTACTGACTTAATATTTTTAATCCCATCTGCTATTAAAAGTAAACAATGATCTAAACCCCAAAATAGGACCATGCTTCAAAATTTCGAAGCGCACCAAACCCTCCCCTTGTTACTTTTTTTCTTTTCCAGAATCTTTTGAACTATTATTGTCTTTCAGATAAAGAGCATTAAATGGGGCCCTATGGTATCAAAATCAACTGCTATCTTCCAAAAAGTTTTGGTTTATGTCCACCTCACTGTCAGTCTCAAACAAAACAACCAAGCATATTTCCACCACCATCTACCCTGAATGGCTGACCCAGCAGAAGCAACTTCAACCATCAAAATAAGAATAAGTACAGTAAAACTAAAAAACAATGAACATTTTTTGTGGTTAACAAACGACTGCATAAACCACTTTAATCTTATTATCAGATTCCATTTATTGGAACATCAGAACATATTTCTGTTCACAAATGACAATGCTGTGCATTTATATCTTAGCTGAAATATGCTTGCAATGTACCAAATATTAATCAATTATTCAACTCTAAAGCATGTGCTACCGTAAATTCCTTGGCCCAGTTAAGGACGGTCACTACCTGACTAAAAGATATTTGAATTGACAGAAATGAAAGCAAGAATGATTATGAAACCTGTACATGACGTCGGTTTTGAACCGGCTCGATACCGATATCGCTCCCTTGTTTATTTTTCATCTTAGTTCTCATTTCCGGGCTGCATGATAAAGCTCCAAGTAGTCAAGAGCAGGCCGGTTCCAAGACCAGTCTTGCTCCATCACTCTCTTGCATAATGAATGAAACCAACTTCGATTGTTATACCATGCAGAGATTGCCCTGAAATGAAAATAAACTTTCTTGAATTGAAATTATTGTCACATGCATACAATCATGGGAGGACCCATGTTTTAACCAGATAAACAAAAAGCGTAACCAAAAAAATGGGACTGTTATCAATTAACAGCAAGTAAACTGACCTATTAAGGGCATAGTCTACACCAGATGGATCTGCTCCTTCAAAATTGAATCCATTTGGTTCAAGGCCTGCTGCTAGTGCTCTTTCTTTATCATGATCGACGTCAAACACAGTGTCCTGAAGTCCTATAAATAATAAAAACAGAGACTTTAGCGTATAATTAGTTGTGGGTTGTCGTTGAAATGAAAAATGCCTTTAGATTATGTATGACATCCAAAAGAAGATTGATAAATGTATTTTCAATTGAGCACTGTCGATTTACATGCCAACTTTTTCCACTGGCATTTTGGTTTAGCCATGTTCTGAACTTTTAAAAAGAAAATATAGGTTTTCCTATATAGATAAGAAAGTCATCCGCCCAAAGTCTCAAACACGAAGACATCAGGTTCTTTTCAATATAAAAAAAACTTGCCTCTTAAAAAAAACAGTATTAAGCTCACAAATTGTAGTAAAAGAACTTGTAATAATAGCTTGTTTGGATGAAGTTGTTATAGAGTAATTATATCATTTATAATATCTAGCTTCAAGCAAACACCTCCTTAAAAATTTGAACATGCTTTTAAGCAGGAATAGGTGTTATTTTGGGGGCCTTAGTTACTGCTCCTAGGAACTCATTATAAAATAAATATTATTAAGCTATATATAGTCTTCTCTCATCTCATTGCTACATAATAATGATGATTAAATACAAAATCTGTAAAAGAAGATATTGCAAAGATAACTATCAGTAGAAGTAGGCTCTATCTAAACAAGTAGTAGGTACTAGGTAGTAGCTAAAACCAGAATATTTCACTCTTTACAAGAAAAATGTTTTGCCCAAACCTCCAGTTTTGCGGACAACAGCTACCGAACCATATCTCATTGCAGTAAGCTGAGTTAGACCACATGGCTCAAAAATTGAAGGGACCAGTATCAGATCTGAACCAGCATATATCTACAATTATTGATTAGATGCGTTAACAACAAAATCAGAAGAACTAATTGAACTGAGTTCTGCATCAACATACCAGGTGTGAAAGAGGTTCATCATAAGTCAGACAAAGGCGAGCACGGTCTGGGTAAGAAGAATGCAGCTCATTGGCCAAATTCACAAAATCATTTTGAATGCGTGGATCAGGAGCTGAACCAAGCAATACAACCTGTCATAGATAATTTGTATTAACATCTAGGTGCCAATCCTCATTACATTTCTTAGTAAAGCAGGCTCAACGTTGGAACCGACATCAAATATTAGCTGTAAAAAGTGAAAAAGGAACCAAACTGTAATTTCAAGAAAAATAAGGAAGCAATGCGGGAAGATAAACCTGTCCACCCCGATCTAGAGTTCGCCAGATGGCATGCTTGATGAGATGGATTCCCTTCTGATGAGTTAGGCGAGTGATAATTCCTACTAAAGGAAGATCAAACCTACTTAGGCCAAGTCTTTGTTGCAATGCATCCTTCGCAGCATTTTTCCCCTCAACAACATTGTCTGAAGTGTAAGATACCTGAATAGTTAATATAAGTAGATATCAGAATAAACTGCATTGGTAATAAAGCTCTGAAGAAAAAGCCCGTTAATTCAAGTTCATAATAGAATATTTTGAAAGCCATAATCCCTTAATTTTTCTTCATGAAAAACATAAAAATAAGAGGTGAACATATAGAAGTCTTTCAATTGGTAAAAAGTGAAAATCTATCTATATAAGAGATTCTTTGGAGCAAGTTTGGAAGAGAGGCCACATTTTGCTACTGCATTTTTAACCTGTATATATATCAAATTTGTAGGAAATTTGATAAGTTGCATTAACTTAATAACTTATCTTAAGAAAACCAACTTAAAGTAGGCGCAACATAAGATGTTGCAAAGGACCATGAGAACTATACACACTTACAGGAATAAACTTATCATTATCTGGGTCCCATATGTCAGGGTCGATTCCATTCACTATTCCATGAAACTTGTGAAGATGGGGTGCAATGACAGGATTTCCTGCGACCTCCTTTGAGTATGTAGGAGACACCTACAAACACACAGAAAAACTACAAATCAATCGCAAAGAAGGCCATAAATCAAACGACCACAACCATATCTCACCATGTTTTACTAACAATGTTATCAATTAAGTATACAGAACGGAGGTATTACATTTTACTAGCCCAAAGTATAAAAAATGTTATACACGTCAGCATAGATTGATAGCCTCAAGAAACATTTGCCAATCTCTTTAAGGTAAGAAATATAGATACTGAAGCAGGTGAAAACATTTAGGAAGACATTGTGCGTGCATAACTTCTTGAAGAAAAAAGAAGCTTAAAAGAGAGACGTTGTGTTAACTTTTATATCATCAGATAACAAAGTTTTGCACACAAAACAGACTGATGGGCTGGCAAGCCTAATAAAGCTAAGAAAATAATCAAAATTGAGAAGTGATGCATCTAAAATCATGCATTGTCAAGTTATTTATTGTTTAGTAACGTGATTACTGACAGTTGTAGCCTTGTCCGAGTACAACATCGCTCTCCCAATAAGCTGCGCTCCAAATTCTAAATTGTGAATAGTGAAGACAACCCGGGCTTTACTAAGGCCATAGTGCATGTATTGTTCCTTGAATAACCAAGCAACTGGTGCACTAGACCAATCATGGCAATGAATAATATCCTGCCAAAGACAAAGCATAATTCATTCGTCATCATGATACATATGTACTTTCATTTATAGAGAGAAAGGAAGTAAAAATCTAAATATAATTACCTAAACAGTCTCTCATAACTCATAAGGTACGATAAAGAAAAGTTCATTTTTCAACTTACCATCTTTATCATTAAAATGAACTAGCATATCAATGGTATATCATGTGAGCGAAAGAATGTCTCTAAACTTGCAAGATTTAAGGAAAAAAAAAAGACTACGAAGCGATTAATTTGATTTGAATACAAAGAAGATTAATGAAAATAAATTACAATAGCCTCCCACTTTGAAATAAATAAATAGTGCTTGCATCCAGACATCTCCATCTAAGAGTGCAGGTGTATGCTTTTAAACATAATATCTGCTATCAACGTTTTAATTTTGCTCCAGTCACGAATAATAAGAACGTGTTAGAGAAACTTAAATAATAAAAACACTACAAATTAGTAAAATTAGTTAAGTGAATTACTTACGGGATGAAATCCTCCTTGGAGTAAGAATTCAAGAGCAGCATGACAAAAGAAACCAAACCTCTCTCCATCATTTCTACAACCATATATACATCCTGTCCAGAAAAGCCTAACAAGTGGAGATAAATGTTTAGATATTTCTTTGAAGTGATTCTGCAAAAATGAAGTTCAAGTGCAAGCATAAAGGTGCCAACAGGGGAAACGGATATTTTGAAATGAACCTTTTTTATAGTCCATAAGAAGATTAAGGTTTTTCTAAGGGAAAAAAATCAAAACGAAATGAAGAGAAATGGAGGGAGGGGGTTCAACAAGTACACTTAGATGGCGTCAGAGAATCCTTCCATGTATGCAAAAGGCGTAATGACATTGAAGATTTACCCATTTTGAGGCTCCAAAAAGTAAACAGAGAGCCCTTCCACTTTGCCGAACCAAACTTTTATTTCTGTTTCACCCCAGAAATAGTTTTGTCGGTGGTGAAAATTTTCCACCTACATCATCAATTTTTTTCCCATCAAACTGTCAATGTAAAACATTTACAATGTTTCAAGATATTCAAGCATTTATATATGCATCTTTTAGAGGCTTTGAGGATATAGTAAAAAGGAGAAACGTTAAAAAGCTCAGTAGACAAAAACTAGACCAATCTGGCTGAGTAACACTTGAAGATCGTCAAGCTATGCATCATTTAACTATTCTTAGCAAACACTTTATCTTGAAATCATTAAAACGAAACCCATCAGGTTGCACATATTTCAAGCTTCTAATCAACTTGGTATTATTTGTACGATTAAAAGGGAGAAAATGAAATGAGACAAACATCTCATGCTGGAATATGTAAGGAAATTTAAGAGCTAGTTGAAAATAAAGCTTACACTGCTTAGGTTCATACAGTCATATTTAGGAAGAACAATGTCCACATTATGGTCCAAATCTTGAATGGCACGAGATAAACTAGTCACAACATCACCAAGACCTCCAACCTGGATAGCATGGCAAATATAAGCGATACACATGTATATGAGTACTCCTTATCTAGTGATATCCGCATGAACAAAAGTGGGAAAGCGTATTTATCTGGACAATATCCTATAAATTAGAAGCTTGTGCATCAGAGGGACTATGTTTTAGCAAGTTATCCCCCTTCTCTCTCTCAACATTTACCAATATTTTTTTAATTCCATCTCTGCAATTCTATGAAATGCAGTTAATTTAAGGTCCTAAGCTAGTGAATGCAAATTACCAAAAAAGATATCGAGTTATTTAGTTTGTGAACCACAATGATAGTTGAATTTAGTTAATCTTAAAAAGAACAAACAATACAGTAAATAGTAATTGTTGGTTAGGCCTTATTGTTTTGAATTCGAACCTCTTTGTATTATTTAAGCTTCTTGTTGGGCTAACTTTTTGTACTGTAGGTATATTCTTTTCTTTTTAAAGATAAAAAGGTGTTTCTCATAAAAAATAAAATAATAATAATAAAATTACAATGAATAATGAATCTAACTCGGAATAAAAAATTAACCTTTGCAATAGGGGCCATTTCTACAGCAATATGCACAATGTGCAATGGTGGCTCCTTAGTTATTCCACCAGTCACAGGTATATGGTAATCCATGCCATTTTTGTTGTCAAATGTCCCACCATCTTCGCATTCAGAAAAAACAAAATCCATCATAAATGCGTCCGATGGAACCTTAACTGCAGAAACAAATAAAAACAACAAAATCAAGCATCTCTCATAGTGGAGAAAAGAGAGAAGTTAATCAATTTTGCAGCAAACACGACCGGTTAGAAAATATTAAGAATGACGTTAACACATGATTAAAAGGTGTGAGAATAAAGTCCCACCAGTGACTTTCACTAGACTGCCACCGTCTGCAGGCAACATTTTTTGAGGTGGCAATGGACCATTACGGTGTGACCAACGATTAAATGAACATCTAAACCATACTTCAGGTTTTCCATTCAGAGGTGTATTAACAGGATTGTAAAAGACTGTCACTGTGCTTCCTGCTTGAACATCAATCGGATCAGTAAACACAATGTGCTTCTGTGACAATAAAAAGTTCTTCGATGTTTTTTCCTTTATCTCAGATTTCATACGTGCATTTCTTTCGGCCTAAAACAAAGAGATATGCAAATTAGTAGCTGCAAGTGAGAGGGAGTAAGAAAACCAAACAACTTCAATGAAAAAAAAAAAGAAAAAGAAAGAAGTCAGAGAGTTGCTAGGATGAGCATAGCTCTTTAAGATCTAAAATTCAAATATAACTACCACATTTTTTGTACTCAAAGAAAAAAATAGAATTAAACTATGCGCCAACATAGCAGTTAGTTGATATAATTAAATTTATCCCAACACATAAACTTCAACTTTTGGACTGACTGGTAGCCTAACCTAGTTCAAAATGGTATTAGAGCATGAACTCCTGAGTTCGAGTCTCTGTCGTTTCGTTTTCCTCTCCATTTAAAATTAATTCTACTTGTAGGACAATTCTAAAAATTTCTAAGTCCACAAATTAGGGAGAGTGTTAATTGATATAATTAAATTTACTCCAACTTATAAGGTTAAGCTTTTGGGTTGATTGGTGGTTTACATAATTCAACAATATCCTTAACCAAGAGATATGAGATTTGAAACTACCACCTCTCTATGTTGTTGGACTAGCTACAGTATCAATAAATACAAAAATAACATGAATGACGCAAATAGGCAGTATCTCTGCATATATGTGAAAGGTACCTAAACAATTCTGCACAATATGGTATTCTGTCAAGTTATCTGTGTAGAATTATTACTTTAAATCATAAGGAAATCAAATATTGAGTCAATTGTAAACTTTAGGTAATTGACCTTAGCACGAGCTGCCTCCTCTCTCAATCTCCTCTCTTCCTGAAGTTTCCTATAAATCCGTTGTTCTTCCTCAACCCAGTATAGCTCCTCAGGAATGGCTTTTGAAACAATGGCATGGAAATCACGATGTTGGTTGTTATCATATATAATGGCCTTTTTGGGTGGCCCATCAGCAAGAACCCAATCCAGAACAATGGCTCGATCAGGTACAATTACTGCAAATGGTGTGTATGTGCAATGAAATTTAAAGTAACTAATATCCAAGAAACAAGAAGGATGGTTATATTATAAGAGTTCTGCATTAAACAGGCCTAGCGATTTTGCTTAGTAGTCATAAGCTGTTGTCTGTCTCCAAAGGGTTATTTCAGATTAAAGACATCTAGGCCCTAAGCATATGTAGCATTTCTGGAAGAAAAAAATTTCACTACTTTGTAATGCATCAGAGTAACGCAACATCTACATGCTGCCATCAAAACACCAGATAAAAAAGCAATAGAAGACTATTTACACGTACCATCAGCATACCACCAACTGCAATCATCCTTTATCTCAGAAAAGACAAGCCTTTTAATAATAGATAATCCATTTGTCCAATTATTATGCCCACCATGAATCCACAGCTCTTTTGCTTGAGCCAGAGGACCCGATCTTTTATTATAGTATAACCTCACTAAGTCTTCGCTTTGAAACTCAGCAGGTTCAATGAACCAAACATTATCAAGAGACTTCGCTGCCACTTTTGAAAGATGTTTTAACATCTCTCTTCTTTTATCAGTCTCTGCCTTTGCTTGGTTCCTGTCAGCTTCCTTAGCAGCCTTCTGGGCTTCTATTCGTCTCAGCTCTTCTTCTTGTCTTTCCTTTTCAGCCCTCTCTTTAGCAAGTCTTTCTAGTTCTTTATGTTTCTCCTCTAATAAGAAATCTTCAAATGTAGAGGCATTCATTCCACCTTCCACAGATATGCTGAAATCTTTTTCATCATTATTTTCATAGGCATCTTTCCCGTTAAAGAAGACAAAGTCTATCTTGTAAGCCTCTTTGGGTACATGAATCTGACAAGACCACCAATCCCCATCTAGATTTGCTTTGTTTAGCCTTATGGTAAAAGATTTCCACTTCCAGTCATTGAATCCTCCCATGATCAAAACATCTGGCTCTTCATTTAGAACGGAAAAACTCCTATTAAAGAACAATTCTATATTTTGATCAGGTTTAACTACTGGGGGAAATACAAACACTTGATTGCCTCCTAAGAAATTTCCCTCAGCCAGTCTCTCAATTTCCTGTCTCCTTGTATTTGCTTCCGTCTCCAACTTTAATTTCAAAGCATCTTCCTTGGTTAACTTTTCTTCTGTCTTGAGGGGTTCATCTATCTCAGAGTTACCTAGGACATCTGGAAATGTTTCACCTGGTTCATTCTCCTCTTCTCCCTCCTGCGATCTATTATCTATCCCACTTAACCCAGAAGTAAATTTACCAGTCAAAGAAATTTTAGTCTCTGCATCACTCCCAATGTTTTTCTTTACATCTTCATCCTCTTGCGAAATTTTAGCTGTTGGTAAGTTCTCCTCATCCCCTGCCTTCAATTTAACCGATGTCTGAATGGGCTCTGTGTGTGTACTCGATTTTAGCGTTGCAGAGCCTTCTTTCGCTTCACCTTGACTGCCTCTTTTAGGGGTGCTTGTTCCTACAGGAACTTTGGGTTTGAATCCCTTTGGCGAAGAACTTTCAAGTCTCGCTGTTGACAATTTCCTAGTTCTCTTCCTTGAAGAATCTACAAGGGTTCAGTTTAATCATAGTAAATGATGTAAAACAAATCAAAACTATGAAATATAAACGTCAAAACAAACTGGACCAACCTGACTGACGTGCACAGGCAACAATTCTAAACGACGTCCCTGCTACAAGGTGCCCTCTGAACCATATGGGAGACTGAAGGCATCAAAGGTAAAGCAAGAAATGCAGATTAAGGCGCGTCAATCCCAATTCCAAATATCAGATAAAGGAAACGCAACACAATTCAGATAGGCAAGTAGTGTAACGTTAACAAAAGCGAAAGCCTATCAGAACTCTGCTCATGTAGTATTGAAATTCATCGATTCCATCACTCATTACCACATATTTCAACAAACATAACACAAGAGCAGCCCCTATCCTCCAAATTGATAGAAATCAAACACGGTGACAAAAAGGATTCACTCAAGAAAGGACCCAAATGAAAATATCATTAGAATCAAGCACCGTTGCAACCAAAGACCAGAAAAAACAAGACACACAGAAAAACAAAAAAAATAAAAAGCAACTAATTACCAGTGTAATAGAAGCAGTAGACGACGTTCTACTTCCATGAACGTGTCTAGACTTCAAACTCAAATTCGTCCTCGACACGTGAGCCTGAAGCGCCACCTCCATTATAAAGGAAACAAGGACCGTATGAAAACCCCAGCTCCCACTCTTCTTCTTCTTCGTTCAGCTCCAAAAATCCATCACTCAGACGAACTTCAAATCGCTCTCTCGATCAACCACGCTCAAGAATTGCTCTAATGAATAATAATAATAATAATAATAATAATAATCGTAGAGAAAGAAAAGAATTATAATCCAATATGAAGAACAGGAAGAAAGGTTGAATGAGTACACACCATGCAAGGTTCCGCTGAAAGACGTCAAAAAATGGAAGTGGCTACGCTCACAGCCATTCGAAGCAGGTACGAAACACGAGATTATCGTCAGTTAGTCTGTGATTTTTAGTTGGAAGAGAAAATTAAATCAACGGTGCGGAATGGTTTTTGAGGCAAATTGATTTGTGTGATGGCTCGCCAATGGAAAGGCGCAATCAGATATTGACACATTAAATTAAAATATGCCACGTCAAAGCATAATTAGTGCTAATCACTTATTGCGAGTGATGAGTTAAAACGGTTATCAGATTTGATGGATCTCGTTTCTAAATATGGAAAATGTTTTTTTTTTTTATGGAAATTTTTTAATTTTTTTTGTACAACTATTTAAATGTTTTTGTTTATTTATTTATTTATTATTATTATTATTATTTGCCTTCCATATCACATGGATATCAATGTTATACTATTTTTCTATACTATGTTTAGTTCAACAAAAAATTGATATGAAATTTAAATATTTGTTGTTCAATTAAAATTGATAATTTTTTTACTTAAAAAAAAAAAAAAGTGTAGGTAATAAATAGAACACATAAAAAAAAGAAATAAGAAATAAGAAATAATGAAAAACGGAGTATGCATGGAATTAATGGTGGATATGACTAGAGTCATCATCCTTGAGTATGGTTAGAGTAGGGAAAGACAGGGAAGAAATTCATTCTTAGTATTTGACCGGTAAGATTATGAAAACACTAATTTATTCTTACTCTCATTTCCTTCTCTTTATAGTCAAACATATTATTACAGATAGATTTAAGTTGTGGACTTGCACGAGTGACTTTAAGAAATGGACATTTTTAACTTTTCACACATTTATAAATCAACAAGTTTAAGATGTTCATATTCTCAAATATTTTTAGTTTGTTTTAGATTTGCTACCGATTACATAAAAAACACCTTCAAGATATTGATTGAATCTACATGAGTCACTAAAGACGTCAAAAGAAGATGCGAATATAGATTGCTAGAAATAACAAATATCTAGATATATTCTCTAGATAAATTAGATTTGATATTTGAATATTAATGAATATTTAAGGTATTACTTAGATATTATTTATGTTTGTTAGGAAATCTTTTTATGTTCTATGTATTATATATATTTGTGAAAAGTTAATGAAAAAATTAGAAGGTAATATACTTTCTCACCATTTATCATGATGGCATTGAAGAGATGGTTGTCCACTTTAGATGTAAACCTTCATGATTTTGTTTTTTGTTTTATCCAAAAAATTCCATAGCAATAGAGAGGGTTGTCATCACTTATCTATCGATAATCTTCTCTTTATCTAACAAATATAAGACAACTTTGTTTCCATTTAGAAATATCTAACCATAAAACAGGAGGAAGAATAGTTTAGATGCAAATAAAACATGAGTTATAAGTGATGACAACCATTATGAAGTTTTTTTGGTGAAACCAAAAAACAAAGTCATGAGGGTGTATGCCCAAAGTGGACAAAATGTAGAAATTTGTGTAGGGTTGTCATCCTTATCAGAAATTACACCAAACCATTCCAAAGAATGAAGAATAAGACACAATAAGACTTGATAAAATCAAAGCAGTGCAACTTTAATTTATGACAGGCTCATTCAGAAAACGAACCTACTCAGCAGCAGAGTCTGGAATTGCGTATGAGTTAACAGTTCCAATGGAATATGAAACTTATTGCACAAAGAAGCAGAAAAGAAAGTCTTACAATATGCATATATCGCATAATTGAATGATATCACATTGAATATAGAAACATGGATTGAAGTATATATAGGAAGGAAGGAAACAAGGGAGGATGGGGAAAAAGGCAAGCAAATATGGAGAGAGATATACACAAAACAAACATGAAATTAAGTCAAGGCACTAGCACCAGCAACAATCTCCAATATTTCTCCAGTGATCTTAGCTTGGCGCTGTCTGTTGTACACAATGGACAGAGTTTTCTTCAGCTCCGAAGCATTATCAGAAGCATTGCTCATTGCACTCATTCTAGCTGCGAGTTCACTAGCCAGCGACTCTTGCAAGGCCCTCAAAATCTGGCTGTTCAAATACAGAGGCAATAAAGCATCCAAAATCTGAACTGGGTCCTGCTCAAACTCCAAAATTGGCGAGAAATCCGACGTGCTTGTTCGCACCGAATCCCTTTCCACAGTCAATTTTCCTTCTTTTGTTGTCAACCTGAAGAACTCATCTTCAGCAGCATCCACACAGACTCCATTTATATCACAGATCTCTCCCTTTGGTGATAGAGGAAGAAGGGTATGAATAACAGGGTCAGATTTGACCAAAGACACAAATTTGGTGTATAAAAGTTCTACTTTATCAACTTCCTCACTGATGAATAGCGAAAAAACATCATCAGCTATGGCTTGAGCTTCTTTAGCAGTAGGAAGACTGCCACCTTCAAGGAACTTATCCACAGGAATGTAAGGCCGGCGAAGGAAATAAGAGTTACCTTTTTTACCAACGCTAATGACAGTGTACTCAAGCCCCAACTCCTTCAATTCCGAGATTCTAGCTTCAGCTTTCTTGATGATGGTATTGTTGAAACCACCACAAAGACCACGGTCACCAGTGACAACAACCAATGCAACTTTCTTAACAGGTCTAACCTTGGTTAAAGGAACATCAACATCTTCCGTTTGAAGCTGCTCATTGATGTTATAAAGAACCTCAACCAATGCTTCAGAGAAAGGCCTTCCATTGACAACAGCCTCTTGAGCTCTACGGACTTTGGCAGCAGCAACGAGCTTCATTGCTTCAGTGATCTTCTGGGTGTTCTTCACCGAGTCGATACGATCTCGAAGATCACGAAGACCGCAATGAATCGGCGAAACCGACAGTGATCGAGCAGGGCCGGTCTGGGAAGGGAGCTGAAAAGGGCTAAGAAAAGAGCTGAAAGAAAGGGAAGATGCATCAGAAACAGAGAGTTTAGAAGACACCCACATGGTGAGATTAGAGCAAGACATGGTTTAGCAGCTGGGGAGGTCTTGGATTGGGAGAGAAGAGGAGGTGGAAAGAAGAGTTGGGGTTATTTTTGGGGTGAAGTCTTATCTTGATTCATTGGCTATTGGTGTTATGGTTCACAAGAAGGGAGTGAGAAATGAGTGGTGAAGAAATCTGAGAGAGGATGAGGTTTATGGATAACGATTTCGACTGTAGAGAAGGCTGAATGTAAGTTATTGATTCAATTAGTAAGGTGGGTCCTCCATTCTTTCTTCCATGGTGGACTAATTGTTTGTGGATACAGGCTTTTGTGTTTTTCACCATTTTTGTAGGTCATGCGAATATTCTCTGCTTAAGGCATATCTTACCAACCCCTTTCTAGCTTGGGTTGGGAAGAAATAAAATTTTGTTTGCGATCAAGAATTATTAGTGATTGCGACAGAAATAATGCCAATGATTATGGCAGATAATTGTTGTTTAGATTGAAGGATCATAAATTAGATTGAGAGCAAGTTTTTATAAAACTTTTTTTAAATTGCTTTGGTCAAACGTGAGATTGGGTCAACCACGTCATGCCCCTCTATCCAAACTAGTATAAGAAACGGTAAAACTCAGAAAAATACGAATAAAAAAGCTAGGTTTTGGGATTTAGGATAATTACAGTTATAATGTACTCCTTAAATATTTTTCATGTGATCAATTCAATGATACAGGGTAATTACCCATACAGACAAAAAGAATTATAATCACAAAATATACAGGTAGCAAAAGACTTGCATTTGCTACATGATACAACATTCTTGGACCAACAAATGTGAATTCTCTTGTTCATTTGAGAAATGTAAAATGGCTTGCTCAGCAAACCAATCCACCATGAATGACATAAAGAATAATCAGAATGTATGAGCCACAATCATTGGATGCTTTCTACTACCCTTATACAGTTTCTTAAAGGAAGGGGCTGACAAGAGACTGGTATGTTTGTCTATCAGGGACAGCTCCCTTAAGCACCATGTAATCATGTAATTCAACAACATCCTCAGAGCTACAACTTTTAACAAAATTGGTGATCAGAGTTGTGTATGTTATAATGTCAGGAATTATACCCTGGCTGGTCATTGCTCTCATCAATTCCTTGGCTCGATGAACAAATCCCATCTTGCACAGATGGTTAATCATTATATTGTAAGTAACTACGTTTACCAAATTACCACAGTTAATCATTTCTAGAAACAATGCAAACGCCTTCTCGATCTTCCCGTTGACGCAATATCCATTTAGCAACGTGTTGTAGGTAACTGAATCGAGGAAACCGTTTTTCTGTAATTTGTCCACCAAAAGTTTAGCGTCATCAACTGAACCTTGCTTGCACAAACCATCCAAAATGGAATTGTATATCATCAAGTTGGATTTTCCACCTGCATGAACTGTTTTATCATAAATTTGAACTGCAGCTTCCAATTCTCCCGCTTTGCAACACCCATCAACTAGAGTGCCATAAGTAACTATGTCAGGTTTGATACCACGAACAATCATACTGCCGAGTAATTTATTGGCATCTTCCATCGTTTGGTTCTGGAACATATAGTTGAGGAGAATGTTGTGAGTGAAAGCATCTTTTACAAGGTTTCTTTCAAGGATGTGTTCGTGAATTCTTAGTGCCTTACTGAAATGTCCATTTACACAGAGCCCTTTTGTAAGGATTGAAAAGCTAAACTGATCCGGGAAAATACGCCTATTAATCATGTCAGATAGTAAAAATGAAGCTTCTTCAAGTTCGCCATCCATGTAAAGCCAGTAGATGATGGAATTATAAACAACAGTGTCAGGAGTCAAGCCTATTTCAGCCAGTTCATCACACAGCCTAAATGCCACATCCAAACTACCTTTTCGTGCGTAACCTTCGATCAAAGTGCCATACGTTCTCACGTTGAAATCTACTCCCAGCTTAATCATTTCACAAAGCATATTTTGTGCAGACTCTAGCCTACCTATCTTGCAGAACCCATTTATAATACAATTATACGTAACTATATTGGGCAATGCACTACCTCTTGAAATTGGTCCACTGCTCCTTGCAAGCTTCAGAGCAAGATCCATATCACCCATTTTACTTGCTTTATCAATGATCATGTTAAAAGTAACGACATTAGGCCAAATTTCAATCTTCAGCATCAAATAAACTACTGAAATTGCTTCTAGTAATTTGCATTCCTTACAAAAAGCATAAATAATCAAATTAAAAGTATTCACATTTTCACTGTATCCATAGGCAACCATTTCCTTATACATGTTCCAAAACTTATCAGTCTCGTCCAACTTTAGAAGTTGATTTAAGAAGTTATTCCAAGCATGAATCGTAACCCAAATACCCTCCACTCTCAACTTCTTTATTACGTCATACGCACCTTCCACGGTGCCCAACTGCGTGCAAGTCCTCACCAGTGCATCAAAGACCGCCGGATTTGAGTTACAAATTTCATAGCTGTCAACCAACCCTCCTAAAACCTCCAATGGCGGCTTACCATTTTTCAGCATTAAATTCTCCATGATTGAAAGAGCATCATTAAAATTTCTGGAATTGACCAACACGTGAACTAAGGTACAACACGATTCTAATGAGTGACACAAGTTGTCTCTTGCCTCAACCCAGTTGTAGAATTCTAAAGCTAGCTGTGGAGAGGTGCGAAACTCGCGAACAACTCGACAAATCAACGAATTCGAGAGACTCGATGATACTTGCTCTAAGAATTTCCATCTTCGCTGTTTTAAATTAGCACAAATGGCTTTACAAATGATATCCTCGGTGTTGGGACTTAAGAGCTTCTTACTCATATGAAAACCCCGGCTAAAAGCACAACTTTTCCTCAGAAAAATGAAGCTAAAAATCATAGAACGCTGAAAACCCAGTTTATGAAATGTCCAAATT
Organism: Cyclanthera cordifolia; assembly: GCA_037832605.1. Lineage (NCBI taxonomy): Eukaryota > Viridiplantae > Streptophyta > Magnoliopsida > Cucurbitales > Cucurbitaceae > Cyclanthera > Cyclanthera cordifolia. The sequence continues at coordinate 7,407,957 of JBBMEG010000005.1, read as the reverse complement.
TCTGCAAGTAAAGCAAAATAAAGAGAACGCCAACTAAGTTAAAGTTTAAATGTATCCATAAACACGTTCATTAAGAGATTAAAACAGGGAAAATCAAAACAAAACCCTAATTTCATTCCAGTATAAAAAATAGGGCATGAGAAAAAACCCGTGCCAATATATCAACAACAATACCCTAACTCACTTCCGAAGCATCGCCCAGGACGGCAGTTCAAGTAAATCAATCTTTTAATTAATCTTTCCCGCATTCTTCTTCTTCTTCTTCATTTTCCTGCCGAGTTTTTGGCTAACTTACGTAAATGTTGTTGAGGTCAGTCCTGTGATGCATCTCTGCTTCTGGGTTCGACGAGAAGGTCGGTGTCGGAGAAGGAAACGGACTGGAGCTTTGGACTAAGGAACTTTAGATACATTGAGAATATAAAAGAAGCTGTGGAGAGGGAGTGCCCTTGAGTTATGTCCTGTGCTGATATTCTTATTTTGTCTGCTAGAGATGGCATTGTTTATGTAACGATATTGCTTAGGTTAAGATACAACATTGACGCTTGTTTCATTTTTGTTAATTTAGGTCTGTTTGATAATTATTTTATTTTTTATTTTTAAAATTTATGTCTAGATTTATTTCAATTCTCTATATATGTCATCTTTTTCTTAGTTAACTCTACGGATCCTAACCAAATTTTATAAATCATGACAAGTATTTGGAAGTTAATTTTTTAGTTTTTAAATTTTTCTTTTGTTTTTAAAATACAATTAAGATATAAGCATTAAAGTCATGAAAATTATGTATTGAAATAGTAGTTGCGAGCATAAATTTTAAATACCAAATCCAAAAAACGAAATAATTATCAAACGAGATCTTAATCTTTAAATTTGTGTTGTTTGTCTAATTTTGATCTATCATCTTTTAATAAATTTGATCTTTCCTCTGTCAAAAAAGTTAAAATATTGTCATTTAGTTAAATGAATTTTTTTTTCTTGGTCTTAAATTTTTCTCTCTTTCATCTCTTGTAATTTCTCTTTCTGCCAGTTTTTTTCATTTTCAATCCACCTTTCTCCTCTTTTCTTCTTTTTTTCTTTTTTTTTTCTTCTCTCTTTAATTCATCTCATCAAATTATTTAATACAAGAAACCATCTTGTGAATGACTATTTTTTTGAATAATCATTTTCTTACTTTGATTTGTCACTTTTTGTCTTGAAAGGTCGTAATCTACCATGGAAACAAGAAGAAAAAGAAAGAGAATGAAAGAATAAATAAGAAAAGAGGAGGTGAAGAAGGATGGAAGAAAGAGAGAAAATAATTTAAGAGGGAGAACAATTAATTTAACTAAAAATATATATTTTTAACTTTTTTGATAAGGTAGGGATCAACTTTAGACATTTGAAAGTAAAGATACCATAATTGAACAAATAGCTAAGTGGAAGGACCAGACAAACAGCAAATTTTAGATTTGAACGTGTGGGAGATCAAAATAGAACAAACTTTAAAGTTGAGGGACCAAAATGATATTTTAACCTATTTCTTAACTTCGACTGATTAAGAAGTTATCTCTATTTTGCAGCTTGGGGGACCTATATCCCTCTTAAGACAGGTAGAAGAGATGGAAGGAGAAGCAGAGCTGATGTGTTGAAGAGTACCTTCCAGACCACAATGAGAGCATGTCTGTTGTCCTTGAAAGATTTGCAGCCATGGGCATTGACACCCCTGGACTGGTTGCTTTTACTAGGTAAATGTTCTAACCAAACATTACCATAATTCAACTATATCATACTAGAAGATTCTGTGTTGTTCCTCTTCTGGTTGGTGGACTTTGAGCTATCTTTCCACACTAAGATCAATTTTCAGGCATGTGTCTTATGGTTTTATAATGTTTCTATTGGTTGATATAATTAAATTTATAACAACCCATAAGGTTAAGCTTTTAGATTGATCGATGATTTAGATAATCCAACGTGATATTAAAATAGGAGGCCTTGAGTTCAAGTCTCTACCGAATCTTTTTCTTTCTCAATTAAAATTGAATTCTACTTGTAAAATGTTTCTCAAATTTTCAAACCCACAAGTTAAAGGTAGGGTTGGTTAATAAAACTAAATTTACTTCAACTCAAAAGCTTAAGCGTTTGTGTTGACTGGTGTTTTTATATATAATTTAACGTGGCATGAGAGTAAAGGTCTTGAATTCAAGCTCCTACCCAATTGTTTCATCTTCCATTAATATTGCAATAGTTTCTTTTTTTAGCACAAAACTTGTTGAAGTTCCATGTTCTCTGATTTTGCAAATCTTTTGAATTAGTACAAACGTACCAGATCTGAAACCATTACATGGTGCAGGAGCTCATAGTGTTGGTTGTGAAGCTGGTGCACCGGCTGTACCCGCAGGTAGATCCTGCCCCGAACCCTGGTCATGTAGTGCACATGTTATACAAGTGTACTGATGAGATCCCGGACCCGAAAGCGGTACAGTACGTGAGGAACGACCGTGGAACGCCTATGATTTTGGACAACAACTACTACAGAAACATACTTGACAACAAAGGATTGCTGATAGTAGATCAACAGCTAGCCACAGACAAGAGAACAAAGCCATACGTGAAGAAAATGGCCAAAAAACAACACTATTTCTTCGAGGAATTCTCAAGAGCCATTACCATTCTCTCTGAGAACAGCCCTCTCACTGGCCCAAATGGTGAGATCAGGAAGCAATGCAATGTTGCCAACAAGCTGCACTGAATTATGGGCTAAGTAAAATCAAGCTCGCTAATGATCACGTCTCTCTCGAGTTTAGGGGAGATGGGAGTGAGTTTTGGCTGAATAACTTTGTTGTTTATCCTTCTGTTGTTAGGTAATTAAAGTGGGTGTGTTTGGATGGAGGCTGTGCTGGTCACTGCTGCTTCTGTTTGCTCTGTAGGATTATGCTTAGTTGTGTTTAGGGGGAATGTGTTAATGGATGTTGTTATGTATGTATGTAATGTATGAATGGATTGATGGTGTATGTTCTATGGTGAATGGTAATGTTTGGACCATTTTGATGCTGGTTATTCAGGATCCATGAATTATCTTCTTGTTGTAACAAAAGCTGCTCAATGGTAAGAGATTCAGGCTTAGCACATATTTAATCACATGGAATGAGATGCAATTACATGGTTAAAAGCACTAATAAGTTGAATAATATTTGAGCTTTTGGAATACATATTGAAGGTTGTTATGAAATTGGAACAATAAACAAGATGAAATAGGAAGAAAGCAAGAAAGATAAGCACACTGGGTTTATATGGTTCAATAATGACGTGTTAGCTACGTTCTCAAGTAGAGGGAAGAACAATTTATTGTACGGAGAACAAATACAGAAATATCAGCAGAACATCAATAACTATGTCCACGAGATCCCCGCTCGCTGACCACGCAACGATACCCCGACTAAGTAATCCTGAGGCATCAAAGTTTAAGACATATCTCAAGAGAGGCAATGTCTAGACAGATTACAAAAAAAATATTAAAATAAATTTGATTAGTAACCAGTCTGCTAGGTTGCTTTCTCATTTAAGAAATCAATAGCAAGATAGTAAAAGAACATCTAAACTTGATTATTTTCATCTTGAAGTGAAAATGCTACACATAAATTTGATTAACATTCTTTTCATGTAAGATGAATGGAGGAATATTACAAAGATGAGTGATTACTTGAACATCAGCATACCCCACTTTGAAAGAGAGACAAAAGTACGGGACTAACAGATGAGGGACCAAAAAATAAAGCAAAATATTATGAAGGAGACTGGTTGTCATTTTCTGCTTCTTGTTGTGTCCTAATCTTTACTGCTTGAAGTACTATCAGAATTACTACCCCTTTCCTCAGAGGTATTCTCATTCTTTGCATTTTCTTCCATGACTTTTGGCATGAATGGAAGCCTGCAATATGGCTGTGATTGGAAGGAAATATAGTTTCCACTAGATGGAAAAGAATGATAAGTATAAGCTGAAGGGTAAGGATTGAGTGAACTCGGAGGCGGCCAATACATTATAGGAACGAATGCGTTTGGTGGAAAATAATTAAATGGATTCTGATTTTGGTGGGAGGTCACAGCACAGGAACTAGCCACCACTGGATTTGAAAATCGACGGTTGCTATCAACTGGCTGCGGAGAAGGCAGTGACTGAACGGCTGCCACATCATGAGTTTGGATTGAACTATACCCCAACAATCCAAAGTTTGTTGAAGATGATGACTGGGGAATTACTGTTATATCTGAAGAGCCAGACTGTTTGTTTGTGCTAGTTTGTTTTTTCCCCCTTGATTTTGTTGAAATAGTTCTTCCAGCTAGCTGCTCCTGAACAGGTTTGTCATCCTGTGTCGATCAAATGGTGTCAAGGTCTCAAATTCATGATATAATTGTAGAATCAGAGCATTTAAATGCCTGCACTGAACATGAGTACAGAGATTAGGAGTTTAGCGGTTGTGATCTTACAATATTGTCAGCCATTGAGCGTGCAAGAAATAACTCCTCGCCATCGGCATCTTTGTCTGTCCTGCAAGATTAAGTTTATTATAATTGAAATGCAGCATTGTAGTTACAAAATGAAACTGATAATTCTGAGTTAGCAAGAGGAAGTTAATTATTATGACAAAGACAAGGATGTTGAGTTGTAGTCACAATCCTCCATAATCCTAAGTGAAGATACACCTTTCTTCACTGCCATTAGTAATACCTGTAGTACTTCCGCAGCAAGTCCAGATTACCATATTTGGTTTCTTTGCGAACAAGGTCGTCCGGAAAACCAGCCATGAAGAGCAAGGTAATTCCCAAAGCCTTGAAGAAAAAACTCCCACTGCGATTATTAGCCAGCATAGCCATCCTGCAGATCATTGGCCCGAATGACTTGAGCTTGTTTCTTCCCATTCGCTGCCTTACGTACCTAGGCATGATCAGTGACAAAACATTCTATAGTTAGTCAGTAGCTTTGAACACCGAAGTCATATAAGGACGCGTGATCTTGAGAAACGGTCTCTGTCTTACTCGTTCTGTGGAAGATTCCTCGTCCTGCCACCATATTTGATGCAGAGAAATAAACAAGACGGACAGTTAGTATCCAACGGTCGCATAATCTTCTCTTCCTCGAGTATTCGAACAGGGCATAACGTTGGGTGATGCCTATTGGGGTAAAAAATCTTTCTCCTCACACCAGGATTCTCATACAAGACATGCTCCTAATCAAACAGGAAGTATATTTTAGCCTTTTAACCATGTAAAAATATAAAGTCATGGCTGATTATGGTGCATGTGAGTATTCTTTGATGTCCAAATCAAACTCCATGTGGAAACGAGTTAACGTCGTAACGAGATGAAACACGAGATATTTTCAATGCAATCATTAATAAATCTTGAGCTGCTTACCCCAGGATTTTGAGGAGAAATGAATGGCTCCCCTTTCCTTAGAATACTGAAATGATTGAAGTCTAACTCATACATCTCCTCACAACCATGCCTTATACCAAGACATGAAAACACTATTATTTTCCTCATGGTATGAGACTGAGCATTTTTCTGCAGCAAAACTTCTGATTCAATAATTTCCCTTACTTCTTTAGGACAGAAGGCTAACTTTAGAGGCTTTCGTTGATGTAATACATTCCGATATCCGACATTATAAACTTCACTCGCAGATGCACGTATGTTTGGTGTTCCATCATACACTTCAATGTTTTTGGTTTCCTTCTTTTCGCTTCTCTCTTCTACCTCACTTTTAGACTCCTGTCTTTTTCCATAACCTGTAGCTTTTGTTAGCTCATGTACAAATGTTGGCTTGTTTTCAGAACCGGAGTGATTCTCCGCCGTACTCAGATCGAGATATATATATTGTTTAACATCATTGACACTTTTTGAATTTCCATTTATTTCCCAATCCTTGATTTCAAAAGGAATATGATCATTCTCATGATAACAATCATCTTCATCATCAGTTTGGTCTGTATCTACGCAATCTACAATATTATCACATTCCTTCAACTTTTCATAATGCACAAACTTTGTCTCATCCATACTCATCCAACTAACCAATCGATCCTCTAGACTTACATGTTCTGTTTTACTTTTCTCAAGATTTCGATTGCTGTGTGCTTCTTCTTTGCTTCTTTTAAGCCTCTTGAAGCTTCTCTGCAGTGGCTTGAGAGTGGAAGAACAGCCCTGAAATGAGAGGTGAAAATGGCCATCAAACACATGAAACAAAATGAAAATCTATAATTGAAATGAATAAAAAAAAAATCAAATTGAAAATGAGAAATCATACTAGCTCATTAGTAAGTGGGGCATCCTTGACATTTTGATGTAACAATTTAGCTTCTAGAAATGATATCCTCTCCATCAGCTCAGCATTTCTCTGTCTCTCTGTGTGTAACTCATCAGCCATTTGTGCAATAATAACATTCACATTCTCCCCTTTGGATTCTTGGTCTATTGCAGCAGAAGCTTGAAGCTCCACCATCAATTCACTTCTTAATCAAAACCCCTATCAGGTATAACAAGATTCAATGATCCAGAAGAAGAAAAAAATTAGGTAAAATGCTGAATCAAAAGAAACCCATCTGCAAAAACAATCAAACTGTTGGTGAAAAGTCTCAGCAGATGAATTTAACTTGAAAGAGAGAAGAAAATGGAGTGGAAATTAATTGAAAGAAGACGAATGCCACTGCCTCAGATCATTCTATAGAAAGAACAGAGAAAATAGGAGTGGTAGTGATTTGTGGGAAGTAAAAAAGATGGGAGAGCAGCAATAAATGGGCATGCAACAGCACGTGCAGTGGTATTATTCTCTAGTCACACACCATATAAAAAAAAAAAAAAAAAAAAAAAAATTATCTCAAAATCAATTAACAATGAGTCGAGTAATTCACCTTATCTTATAAATATTTAAAAAATTCTAAACTTTTGTAACGTGAGATAATGAGATCTTCAAACACGTCCTTTAAAATTATGTCTCTTTTAGATTCACCAATCCTGAATCCAATCTCAATCCGTTTAGATTTAGGACCTCTGATATTTTATTAGAAAGTGTGGCATCCATCTCAAAATCATATAAATGAGAGGAGTGATCTACTTTATCTTGTAAATGTTTAGAAAACTCTTTACTTTTTTTAATGTGAGATAATAAATTCATCAAAATAATATTGTGCCACATACATAATACATCTTAGTTAAATCATCTATACTTGTAACACATTATTATCCTCATATGTAGAGATGTATGTATAAGATAAGTTAGTATGCATTGTTCTAAAGGAGAAAAATGTATATCCTGATAAAATTTTCAACTTATTTATAATGGTCTTCATATACATTAAAGAAAATAGGTAGAACTATTATTTTTAGATCTACCGCCTTATCATCTGGGTTAAGAAGTTGAGTTTTATTTATTATATATATATATATAAATAAAACTCAACTTCTTAATGGAGATTATTTATTAAGTTGGTCAAATTGTAATTCAGCAGCACCAATGATAAATAAATTTAAGTCATAATATAATAATATTGTTTAATTAAACTAGATTATTATTGGTAAAACAGCTGTAATTGCTTTATTTTCCGAGGAGAGGGAGACAGCTCTGGTTTCTAACTTCAGTGAAATTTGTGCTACCCTTTCCATTTTTCTTGGAATCTTAAACCCAAAACCCACTCACTAATGCAATTTAATCTTCAAATTAAACATTTCAAAACTTGTTTGCATGGTTAAATAATATGTTAATCAACCAATTATCATGAACTAACAAAATAAAAACTGAATAATTATGGATATTTGTTTTGCATTATTAACCAACTTAATTATTGTAATGGCTCAAAATAGTCACTAATTTTGATGCATTCAAAAAAATTATTTATTTTTAACAATTCAAAATAATCATTTATTTCTAATCATTATTTTTAATCTTCAAAATAATAATTTAATTTATAATCACATCAAAACGACTTATTATCAGGAATCATTTTATAACAACTATTATCTAAACGAATTATTAATTACAACTTCTCTATAAATAACTATATAAAAACGAGTTATTGCAAAAACTAAAAATTTTAATCATTCAAAATAATCACTATATAACTAACCAATTCATATAGGTGGATCAAATATCAAGTACTACAGGCAAGTATTTAAACAAACATTCACATTTAAGCGGATCAAATATCAGTTGATAGTTATAAATACTTGCTTTTCCCCCCCTTTTTGTGTTAAAAATATAGTATTCGAAATTACTTAACATAATGCAAATGAAATGGCATATAGCTACTGTGTTGCCGAGACAGTGGAAAAATGCTCTTTTTCTTTTTAAAACTAAAGTATAATGAACATGTCTGAAGAAATAGCTATTTATATTTTTCAAATGCCAAAATAGAGATGAGATAATAATAAAAAAATGCGTGCACACGTGCAAGTAATAAATAAAATATTAAAAGTAGGGGAGGGGGCATAAATAAATAGTAATATAAATAGAAAACAAGCTCACGTGCATTGCTAAATATATTTAACTTTTGTCCCTTAAATAGTAGTATTTTATTACTTTTTTTTGTGTGTGTCAGAGGAATACTAAGCTTAAACCTTGGATTCCTATTCCACCTCGGATTCAATTACTATAATTTCCCTAAAGTATTCAAGTTTCATCTAAAATAAAACTTCTTTGAAAATGCATTAGTGAGAGAGAAAATCATGTGATATAAGTAACTTGAACCTAGAAGGTGTGTTTGGGTGTAGAAGTTAGGAGAGGAGAGAGAGTAAGAAATAAACCTAACGTGGGCTGTCTCACTCATGTATTTCCATCTCGAATTGGGCCGGCCCACTACTCTGACCCAAAACCTTCACCAAGTTAGGGCAACAAAATAAACCTAATTGGTGCGGCGCCGTTTCACTATCTGTTTAAAACCCGATGGCCTCATCGCCGTTTTCACAATGTTCTTCTTCCCCATCGGCTTGGGTTTTCGCATATCTTTCTAACGTTCTCTCTATGGAATATTTTGGTATGATTAACTTTCTGAATTGTATTTTGTTTTACCTACGACTTTCTAGAATCTGATTTGGTTTATTGTCTGCGTTCTTTAGCATTTCGATGCTTCATCATCTGGCGAATGCGGATTCAATCAGTTCCCATTTGACTCGTTCCCTTGAAGCAATATTAAGCGTGTTACATCCTGTTTTTATCATCAATTCTCTTGCAGTTTTTTACTGTTTCTTTATCACAGGAGTAGCTACATTATTTATCAGTGCAGTTTTGTTCATGATATTTGATTTTTTTCTTTTTTTTATATCTCGTTTCCTGTTGAAATCAAGTGATAGTTGATGTTCGGTCGAGTAATATTGAAATGTTATAATCGGAGTGTTGTTTTGACAACGGTGATGAGCCTATCAGACCTGTTATGATTTGCGAATATGATCGCAATCCATAATGAACATCTAAGGGACTGAGTTTCTTCATTGCGCTTCGATTATTTTCACTAGTTCTTAGATTTAAATATTCTGTTATATCAAGAAATATTTGGCCTCGCTTCCTTTAATCTGGAAATCAATCTAGCTTCCCATTTAATGAAGCATGATCCAATTTGTGAGGCCTACATATATGTTCTCCTCGCTATCCAGAGTGTCACTTAACATGACACATTTTGGACGTCGGAGAACTAAATTTGTTTTAGATGTATTCTTCCTTTGCCTAATGTCGTATATCTAATCTTGCTATGTTTATGTATTCAAATGTTTATCTGTTTAGATTTGCTAAGGGACAAGGATAAGGTAGATATCATCCTTCTTCCAAGCATCTGAACTCCAGTCGAACTCATTAATTTTAGATGGATTTATAAGGAATTTTTCAACCGGTTGAATGTCATTTACTGGATTCGTTGTAACGATTAGAAAATTTATTGCTTAATTAAACAGGTTTCGGGTCTAATTTCAACAACAGTTAATTTCCATCCTACTTGTAATTTTACATTCCATTTATGGGTTCTGCTCTCTTTATAATTGTTTACCTTTAATCTCCTACAATGCAATGTCTTTCATTTATGTGGAATTTTAAGGGTTCTGTACTATTTTTTTACATATTATATTTCACGTTTGGTTTGTTGTATCAAACCTAATGCCAAAATGATGTGGAAATTGTTTTTTATGTTGGTAATGATATTCATCACATGAAACGGGATAGAATCATCAATATTGAATCAACTTTTCTGCACTTCAACATTTGTTTAGGGTAAATTATTAATTTGGTTATTACAGGGGATAAAAATATGGCTTCAAATTATTGAGTTAGTCGTTATGGTTTTTAAACATGGATGGCCTGTATGAATAAATCTATACATAAATACTCAAAATATAAATATTTAATTAGAAACAATTAAAAATAACATAGATTATATTTATTGATTTCATTGAACCTTTATTAAATTGTAATTTTTTAAACCCTAAAAGACGTCTGCTTCATTTGACTATAGTAGCATGATTATTGTTTCCTTAACTATTTGAAGTAAGGGGTATATAAGTTGGGTTGGTTTGAGGTACATAAGTTTATTTAGTCACATGGATCAAAATCTCTTTTCTCGTTGAGAAAAATTGAAATAAAAAGGACCCCTGGATAGAACATATGCACTTAAACAACATATTTGACAACATACCACTATATCAAAGTAATGAATTTTTAGTGCTGCATGTTTATATTTCGAATGAACCAAATTGAATTTACAACTTTGACCTGAATTGAAAATTACGCTTCATTTTTTCAATATGAATCGAAAATTAACTAAACACAATCCTTTTGATTTGGATTAGGTAGTCCGAGTTCGTTTGGTTGTATGTTTACTTGTATGCCCTAGTTCCAATGACCAAAATTTATAATTTTCCTCATTTTTTTATAACACTAATCAATTTTACATTCTAGAAATAGCATTTTTGTATTATTGTATGTCAATCCAAAAATGTGTTTTAAGTAATCCCATTGGTTTCTCTATGAACACGTTAATATCAAATAAAACCCCATCATCCAATTGGAGACCGTAACCTATTATTTTAAAGGATTTTTTGTTATCTATACAGCTAAAGCGGGTCCTACTTTTCACGTGTCATCGTCCGTCACCTTCCTCCAAAAGCAGTTTTGGTTGTTCGCTTCTCTCTCGTCTATTGTGGGTCAATTTCTACAATTTCCGTCTCATCCTTTCTCACCGTCTAACCCAATATCTCCTTAATTACCACTTCCCTAATTAATCTGCATCCTCGTTCATCTATACAAAGAAAATTCTTTGATCTATAATTTGATCAAATACAAATATTATACTATGTACAATATTTTCACTTGTTACGACAAATAAATACTGTACATGTATAGTTTTCAACGAGGTGATTGGATTTGAAGAAAAAAAGTAGAGTTAATCGCAAAAAATAACATTACAAAATTTTAGTTGGATATATGTCAATTTAAAATGCTCCCAAACTCTTACAAACATATTAAAATAATTTAAGTTACCACGAATTTATCGATCAATCTATTATTTGAGAATTATTAAAGTGCTAACAAACTCGTTTTACAATTTTTTATGTGGTAACCAATTAACAAACAAATATTTGTTCATCATAGCACAAGTTTTAACAAACGATACAATTTACATTCCCCATAATATCGAATTCATGTTTGAGCTCACTCGCAACTACCAGTCGACTCGTTTGCAGTGAGTTGACTCGCTCGAATCACTGCCCAAACCTCAATTCGGTCGAAATTATGAAGCCTCAATTCCCTAATTAAACTTAATTTATCATTCCTGAACCCCATAATTTAATTTGAACTAACCATCGAACCCGGTCTGACTCCAAACCGCATCCCGAACTCTGCTCATATCTCGGCCTTTCAGCGTCCGGCCCACGCCCTCGAAAACAGACGTCGCTGCCGCGTTCCGGTTCCTCGCCAAATACTCGTGCGGCGGCACTAACTCCGCCTCGTCGCTGTCGTAATCGTCCATCGCCGGAAGCGACTCCACCGATTCCGCCCTCAGAATCTTGCTCCAATCCGGCACGTTCACTGGAGCCGACGCCGCTGTGTGGCGTCCACGTGGATTACTCCTCTCCGAAAAAGCGGCAGCCGTCGTCCTCCCGGAATCTGGATAAACAATCGAAACTCCGCCGACGGATCGTTCATCGCGTTGCGAAGATCTCCGACGAGTTTTGACGGTAATATTTCCGTAATTGTCATCCTCGTGGTTGTTTGTTGAATTGTTGTTGTGAATCATGGACCACAAATCTTCGTCTCGAAGCTCCGATGATTCATCTCCATTATTTGAGGTTTGAGCGTATCCATTGCTATAGCTCCCAAGATATCGCTCGTTTCTGCTGTTTATACTCCACTTTCGTCCTTTCGCCATTCGCCGATTTAAATTCCGACGACCAGAAATCGGAGGTAACTTAATTTATTACTCCAAGTTCCCAGTAGAGTTTGAAAAACTACTGTACAATTACGAAAAATGAAACGCGACAAAAATTAGCACTCGTGAAGATGGGTTTTGATTTGGGGTTGGAGAATTATATATAGCGTTTAATAAATGGAAGACAATTTAATTTCATGTGAATTTGAGACTTATTTGGGTTTCATTTCGGTTCGAATCAAATGCATTAGTGAGAATAGTAGGAACATGACAACGAACTCTCCTAAAACTGTTAAAATTTGTAATATAATATATTCTAAAATATATGTTTTTTTAGTATTCATTTTTCATTTTTGACAATACCTTACTACAAATTTAATTCTAACTTCAAACTCATTCATACTTCTCATTTTGGCTGAATTGAAACAGTCCAAAAATGGTAAATTTTTAAAAATTTAATATTATATTTTTCAAAAAAATATAAAATATCATTTTGGTTATCCAATTTTTAAATTTAGTTTATAAATTTAGATGTGTACTTCGTTTCAATCCATAAATGTGCAATAAAACTTAAAATCGGTTCATGTATAAAATGTGTTTATTTTTTTAAAAACAAATTATTACTTAAATTCAAATGATTGATATTATTAAATCAGTTAATATTGGCTTTAAATTTAATATAAGACAAATTTTATAAAGTCGTTAAAGTGTATAAATTAAAATTGATTTTTTGAAAATTAATGACAAAAATGAAAAAAAATGAAACTTCAAATTTAGATTTTGACTTTGAAACTTAATAGATCAAAATTATATGTGTAGAAAAAAATGTAAATGTTTTTTAGCTGGGCGAAGTTTTGGAAGCGCGTGGTGTTCAAACAAACGTTAGGAGAAAGAACTTTCTATTTCTAGAAATAGGATGGTAAAGTTTGTGGGTTATGATCGGCTGAGGTCAGCTTCACACTAAAGCACCGGGCGGGGCCTACATGAAAACTCCAGAAAGAAAGAAAGGGGAACGGCCTGAGTGCCGTGCGATTTTACTTGCTTAAATTTGATCAATCATGTTGCAAAATTTGAAGACAGTAATTTTATTCGTTAAAATATTATTTTCATTTACAGATTTTTGTTTTTCATTTTGCTTCTAGTGTTTCACCGTGTTTAATTTCCATCTCTAATTTCGAAGTTTTTTTTTTTTTTTTTTTTTTTCTCTATGAACTTTTAATTATTTAAGTTAAAAATATATTAAAATTGATTCATGCGATAAATTTGAAATTGTATAGTTAAATATTAATAATTGTAAATTTTGTAGTACAATTTTTGAAAGAAAAATAACAACATTTTATTACTAAGGATTAATTTTTCCTTTTAACTTAATGACTAAAATTACAATTCAAAGTCGAAAAATTAAAATAAAAGAAATTTTAACGTTTATAAATCAACAGGAAATGAACTTCAATATTTATTTTAACAAATTTTATTTAATTTATTTAGGCATTTGATATTTGAATTTACAATCATATGTCACTTGAATTATTATTTTAATTTTCAAATTTAAATTGTTCAAATATATTAATATAGATATATTTGGTTAACATAATATTTTTAATAATATTAATTTAAATATTTTTGTAGATTGAAGTTGATTGGTAAACTTTAACTTTTTAGATAAGTTACTTGCATTCGATCGAATATCGATCAATTATATATTAAATTTGTTATTGCATCAAAATCACTAATTCTTAATTAAATAGATAATTATTATTAATTATTATTAATATAAATAAATTTAATAATAATTCAAATGATTATCAATTCATATAGGTCAAGTTAACTACTTTCTATTAAATTCAAATACACTTTAAATTATCTTTGATTATATAATAAATTTTAACCTAAGAATTACCCAACACTATCTTATATCTATAGATAACTAATTGAACTTACTATTTCAAAAGTGACAAAAAAAGCCCCTCATATAAATCATAATTATAGAGTATACGAATAAAAATCAACAGAATAGCTTGTGTGGCAAATCATATTTATTTTCATCGTGTGTATTAAGGTTAATGTTGCTAAATTACCTAATAAATTCTCCTTATTTAAAAACTAAGCAATCTCTCCCACAAATTTTAATCGAAGAATTTTCATGTAAATTTGTTGTATGCACCTTGCATACGAATAAATATCACTTGTATCTCTTTAAAAGAAACAATCAAAATAAAAATATTGATAATATACCACATCATAATATAACGTTCGTATCTTACCCTGTAGAACTAATAAATAAATAAATTTTAGTTTTAAATATATAAATGTAAATTTTAAAAAAATAAACTTTTAAGTCAAATTATGAAATAATTATAAAATCATTCTAAACAAATTAATGTATATTAATGATTATATATAAAAATATTTAAAATTGATATATATTTATAATTATTTTGAAAAAAAAAAAAAACACATACATAATAGATTATTAACTATTCGAACAGCACAGTTTTTGTGTTATTTGATAAACGTCACAAATATTTATCCTCAGCTCGTGAAGTGGGGTCCAGTTTGCTAACGTCAACAGAAAGTGGGCCACACTCCACGTGGTCAGAAAAAAATAAAGTCATTGATGGATGTGGGAAACCATTGGAAAGGGGAATTGATGATAATAAATATATTTGTTATAGAAAATAAATAAATATAGAATATTAAAAAAATAAATAAATAAAAAATAAAAAAATTGACGTACGCAAATAATTGGGTGGATAAAATAAACCCTCTGTCGTTTTCACTATATGCATGGGACCCTTCCAACCTTCCCCACTCTTTAGGAACTTCTCCGATCTTCAATATCCATCATCGCCACATTCGACGGCTGAGATTCAACCGCCAAGAAGGGTGGAGGGTGATGGGCCCTACGAAAGCCCCTCGACTTATTCCAAAAATTGTTTAAAGAGACTCCAATAATAAATAATTGCAAAAGAATTTAAAGTTATTATTTAAAATAGTAATTAAAGAAGATGCAAATTTTTTCAAAAGTTACATTCATAGTTATTTTAGAAAAATAGTTGCTTGAAATATTCTCTGAGAAAACCATAAATTTAGTCATTAAAATTTTTTATTTTTATAATTTAAAAATCTAAACTTTAATTTATACAATTTAAAAAATATATAATTTAATCTAAATAATTTGGAGAAGTATAAAATTTAGTTTATGTTATTCGAAAAATAGTATTTCCAATTTA